>JAAAKL020018893.1:0-10052 GCA_010016065.2 Carybdea cf. marsupialis auct. non (Linnaeus, 1758)
GCAAATAAATCTGATGTCGGTGATAATAAAATGCTATTTATCACAACAAGCTCATGGAGGGAGAAACCAATGCTGTTTCTTATAGCTGGATAGTTTAGATGTAGACTGACAAGCAAGATGACGAATTTGCTTGCACCATGCAATAACCAGACCCCACGTTCAAATATCAACATGACATTGTTAATACTACGTTTGCAACTGACGTGCCAAATTCAGTAAACGGCAAATTAATCTCCCTGTTAAAGAGAGAAGGTCTCTCATATCCGAACGAAGACGCAAACCACACCTTTGTAAAGTCGTTTAATGACACTTCTAGCCACGTAGACGCAGACGAAGCATGTGACAGCTTTTTAAAAATCGACTACCATCTCAACTAAGTATATTAAGAATATTATTTTATGTACGTTCAAATCAACACTGTAGTATCACTATGGCTGACAGAATCACTTGCTCACTGTGTTCTTCGATAAATCTAGTAGTACGTAAACTTTCAATATGGAAGTTCACAGAAATACACTAAGCTATGATATGAGTAATTCTGTGCGGGAAAAATACAAGGCGTTGTAAATCCTACTATAGGTTGAAAATTTTAAAATAACACTATGACAGTGTCATGACCCACCAAATATTAATGGGGGGATTAAACCAATTTGCACCCAAATAATTGAGGGCGAAATCATGATATACATTCCTTAATCAAGGTAAATACGTGAGATCGCTCCGTTCAAACTCGTATCTGCTCTATTAATGACCTTGACCAAGTTTTAGGCCCACGCAGTGTGTTTTCCTAGATGACGGGATGCAAAAGAAGACCAAGAAGGGAAATGTCTTCTCCCAAAAATATGTAGAGCTGGTTTGTTGTCATAGACCAGCAGGTTAGAACTAAGCTGGAAGGTACCTTGGACCAAACGCAGGAGTCGCAAGAAGAACCAACGGAGAAAGCGCGGACCTCCTGCATCACGTGACACCTGCGGTCAAACGTGTTGCCACATCAAAAGGAAAACAAAGGAAAGCAAAAGCCCGTCAATCCGAGGACAGTGAAGATGACTTGGAGCAAGTCAATGTCACTTTGAGAATGAGAGCACAGGGATTGTCATGTCTCTTATTTATTAAGACGGTGAACAGAAACACACATTTTAGGAAGCTGTAACTATTATTATCGATAGATTCGGTGCTAGTTCACACATTATGAATGATATTTCATTATTTAGCAAGTAAACAAAGTTAAGTAAATCAGTTGGTATCAAGTTGGGTATAAGCAATGTGACTTATGCTATAGGACTAGGGAAAGCAGATACAGGTACTTGGGCTGATGATGTTAGTGGAGTATATTTATTACGAAATCTTTATCATATGCCAAACCTTATAAATGATTTTCTTTCTTTCTGATATGACTCAAACAGGAACTGTTAAAGCTATGTGTGATACTGATGGCTGTGCTATAAAATCTAAGGAAAATGATGAATGTATTGCTTATGATAGGAGTTTTGGGAATTTTTACTTGCTTTGGTGTTCGGTAGTAGATAGTAAACAAGTTGATGTGCTAACAAGCAACAGTTTCCATAAGTACGCGCTTAAGGACACCTTGAAGCTCTCGTATTACCGCCCTTGGTCATTGCAATGCTGATAGGCTTAAGACGGCTATCAATGCAAAAGCACTTTATACAGAAGTTAATTGGAATTATACATGACTGTAAAGGGTACATAAATGGAAAAACAGTGAAATCACCAATTCGTACACATAAAAGCATTTGATCTAAAGAAACGTTAGGTCTAATATACACTGATGTATGTGCTCCATTTTCAGATGGAGGTGCTAAGTATTACGTCTCATCAATTTAGGATTATAGCAGAATGTGTACAGTGTTTCCTTAAAGACACAAACATGATGTATCTAAGTCACTTATAGAATTTGAAGCTTTGGTGACCAATCATCCATCATGACCATGTATCGATAGAGGAGATCAAGAGCAGTCGAATAAATGCAGTGGCATTACGCTAGATTAAATTAATCGACAGTTACTTTCCTTCCTTATTATTTATGTTGATGACATAGTTGCTGCCACTCAAACAGAGCAACAGGCGACTGCAACTAAATCTAAGCTTAAGGGAAATTTTGGGGTGAGTGATATGGAACTTTTACACCATATATTAAGCATCACAGTTGTACATGGAAAATTTAACAAATTAGTTTGCTGCAGTAAACTAAATAAAAAACATCCTAAAAACATTTGGTTTAGAAGAGTGCCGACCATATGCTGATACGTCTGTTGTGCTACGTAAATATCAAGCTGAAGAGCATGAACCAAAGTTGATTGATGTAAAACTGTATCGGTCTATTTGGATGTTTTCTTTACTTTGCTTTAGGGATAAGGTCAGACATACAACACGCTGTAGCTTCAGTTGACAGATATTGCTTCCAACCAAATCAGCACCATCTGACACCCCACAGAAGAATTGTTTGCAAGGGACAAAAAATTTTGCTTTAACATGCAGCCTGGATCATCATCCTTTGATTAGGTATAGCGATTCCGACTTTGCTCTTGACAGAGATGATAGACAATCAACATCTGGACATATATTTAAGTTTACTGGTGCGTCAACCTTAAGATATTCTTGTAAGCAGTGTATCCGCAATAAATGTTGAATATACGGCATCGGAAGCTATCGTCAGAGAAGCTCTGTATTTGTAACAACTCTTTAGAGATGTGGATACTATTTATTGCAAGTTTAGAAGACAATCAAGCACCTGGAAAACACGACTTACCATTCCAATAAATAACACATTGATGTGCAGCACCACTTCATACGCAACGAGGTAAATTCTGAGAACATAGATTTTACAGTATTGTTTGACATGAAACTTGCTGGCAGATATATTTACTAGGCCCGATGTTAGTGTCCCTCCTCTCGTGTTATGAACAGAGATTTGTTTGTAACAAATTCACTGATGTACTAAGTACTAAGCGTTTTATTTGAAATGATTTCCCTGATACTACACTTTTTGATTGGGAATTATTTCTCTTACAACATCAAGGATCTTGTTTGAAATATAAATACTCCGATAAAATGAAGCACCTTTTTGGAGGTATGTATTCTCTGAGATATAGTATTAGTTTTTTGTTTCAACTAAATTATGTTCTTAAAGAGGAAAAAGCGTAAAATTTGACTTCAGGAAATTACAGAAAATGCATCACTTGTCAATGTCGACTGTCCATCTGTTAACTGGAACGCTTTTGATTCACTGAATGTTTAGCACAAAAAACATGATTTTCCTTCTTTCCTTGACATTTGTAGCTCTGGGCTCCGTAGAGATATTTATATTCGACTCAATTTTCTTTTTTAGATTTCCCTCTGAGTACTTGTGCAGCTCCATGAGTTGAAGAAGAGCAAGTGGCAGCATGAACACTTACTGTATGACCAAATGGCTAATGTAGGCTAATTCAACATTTTTTCTCGCTCACTCAATGCAAAGGCTGAAAAAAAAATTAATCTTACGATACGATATGCATTGACAGTTTTATGTTATAATACAAGTTTGCAAAGATATACCCTCTGTGCTACCGGCTTCTTTATCCCAATTTTAGAGTTCCGTGCTGTTACCTTCATTTATTAACGATGAAATGTTTCAGCTGTTTACCAGTATTTTTTAGAGAAAATGTGTTGGAAAAAGTTGGCAGTGATTACAAAGTAATAACATCGACGCTACAAAAGAAGGAAAATATAAAAGTCGGGTCTTCCAGAGCAATTTACAACACACCAGATAAGACGATCCTCCATTTAAGACTTGGTTTGATTCACGAAGCTCAGTCTTGTGTCACATCGAGGCTGATCAACTAACGTGACTTTGATGTCTCCAACGCCTGGCCATTTCATGACGTGATCCCAACAAAATAAGGTTGCTGGCTGCTAGAACCTTATATCACACGCAGTGTCCATCATTTTAAGGCAAAAGTGTCTTATGAGGAGATCATCATACGGAATCTTATTGCTGACATGATCTCTCCATGCGATACTAAAGCCTTTCAAAGGATACGGGTGTAACAACCATCATATCTTGCTGCTTGTTATGATGTAAGTGTATAGTCTAAACTATCTGTCGCAAAATTCGAACCTATTGTTAATAAATTATATCAAGCAAAGCACCTTACAGCGAAAGAGGCAGATGGGGCTAAGATTCAGTATGATCATTGTTATCAAATCCGTTGTTCGTCAAAATCTTCCATGTTTTGACGAGTTAATTACTTTAATTTTCGACTTTACAAGTTTCTCAGCTCATATTTGCAGAAATACCAAGATTTATGGAAGTGCCAAGTTTATGGAAGGTGTGTACCTTTCTTCTCAAAAAATTGTCCCATGGGCAAACGTGTTGTGGAGAGAAGTTTCATACCAGTAAAGATCTGTTAATTGAGAATATGCGTAAAATATCTACAAAATGTCATAGTTTGGACTATTATCATTTCCAGTCACATGATGTGAAGTTATATGAATATAACTCCAAAATAAATGGCTTCTTAGTTCCAAACTGGGGTATTCCAAGCCTTAGTAATAAATTTTTACTTCAGTAAAATCATCTCTTTTAGTTGCCATTAAATTTAAGTTGTTTCGTTTATGTATGTATTAATTAAGATGTCACTTCTATGCTTCATTTACATCGTAGTTTATTGGCTTTGAAATGCACAACAGACGTTACTCCGGTCTCTAGTTCTGATATTCAGATGCAATGCTAAATGGTTTATAATTTGAGCTTGAGAACCTATAAAAATACCGAAATTAATCGGTTAAAGTTAAATTTCCACCATGTTGTTTCTTGCTGAGCCATCATAAAAGTACTTTTTTGCCACTCTTACAAGATCCATTGTTTCCAAGGATATAGACTGCAAGAACTCTGCTGCTTTGCACAGAACTTTGTCCAGAGCCTCGTTGCTGTAGTATTTGACTGTATGCAGAAGAACTTAGTGAATAAGTTATTTATCTTATTACACCAGGGCAGGAAGAAAATGAAAAAAATGTCTGTCTTGACATACAAATTACTATAGTAGGTAATTAATTTTTGAGGGGATTTTTGTTTTAACATTTTGCTATAATAATGCTTTGAACGTTCTATATCACTTGTTTAGGTCTATACTTGTCGATCTGAAATTGGCGCAACCAAGCCACTTTTTCAGAAGTCTCTGACTTAACATATTACAAGTCCACGCCTTCCCCTTCCCCGTGTGTAGTCTTACAAGCTTGAAGAAAGCTTCTAACAATTCCCAGTGGTGCGAAAAGAAGTACAAGGTGACAGAAGATTAATGGTCTTTCCTAAAGATTAAAGCAGTCCGTTTTGCGGTTTCGTGGTGATGAAATTTGACACAAAATGCATTTTTCAATTTGTTGAATTACAAAGAATCTTTTCCTTCCAATGGGCTTTTCACTCCCACTCCTCTTTACTTAATTTTGACATTCCTCCAAGCCTCACCCAAAATATGTTGGCTTCATCTATGTTTACGACTAAAAAGCACTAAATGCACGCTGCCAGTGTTGTATTTTGGCATTACACTATGTTTGGTATTTTGTATTTTAAATTTTAATAATATATATGAGACATCTCCCTCGTTCATAGTCCTCACCATATTGGAATCTTTTCATGGCCTGTTATAGCAGTACGAGAAATTGTGATTTGCAGCTTATGGATTGTTTCATTTGAAATTCCCTTCTAATACTATGTGTCTCCAAAACACATTATTGATCTCCACAAGCTCCCATCCAAAACGGAGAATATATTTCTGTATCGACTTCAGTTACTACTTAGTCTAAAAATGCTTTTTTCGAGCCACACTGATCAGAACCAAGACCTCATTACAAGTGCATGCAAGGATGGATTAAAAAGGTGTAAAGACACAATTTAAAGTGGTTAACAAGAGGCGGAAGCAAAACAAAACACTAAAACAAACGAACATAAAAAGCGAGTTCCTTATGGGGGTAAAGCTCAGGTTCCGTGAGCTTGATGTAAAGTGCCTCTAGGCACTTGAGTTGGTAAACAAAGAGCGCCTGTTGCAGGACTGAAAAACCATCCGTGGAAAAGTTTCTGCAACATTCCTGATTAAGCAACAAGTGCTGTGCTATGGTAGACTCATACTGTTGGGGCGAGTAGATAACTTACACTGTCTCGTTGGCCTGTTAGAAGTTTGCTGTAAAAGTATGGGAGGCATATGTTGACGTACCCTTTGCTCTAAAACTTGCGATGTCCATCCTATTTACAGTGCAGAGGCATTGAAATACGTAAATAACATTGAAACTTTAAAGGTAGGATAGGAGATTTTTGGTAGCAGAGAGGAACAGCTTGTTACTGGTTGAGATTACACGTACTTTACATGCTGGTACGGAGTGGGAAACAATATCTCTAGCCTTAGTGGCAAACACAGATGATTGTTTACCTATCGATGGAAGTGTGAGTCATAGTTGACACCACTTGGAACCAAACTATCCAGGCAAGGAAAACATAGCTCGTTGCATTGTCTGCGACTGTTGGTGGAAAAGAGGTTTTTCTAACACTGTCTTAATATAACTAAGCTCTCCTTCAAGGGCTAAGCAGATTTTAAAAGCCCTAAACACTAATCCATACTTGGAGTTTGTACGACCATCAATTTCTTGATAGATTTCAGTTGTGTTAGTCGAGGAGATATTATCTGCTCTTCAGCAAGTAGACCCATATAAACGATGTTTTGCTCCAACAAATTTCGGCTATCAGCTCCTTAGTGTACTTTGGTACAAGAAAATAGGAACCAGACACTATTGTACGTGCCTTCAAGTATTTTACAGCATCATGTAGGCTATATGAATGAATCTGATACAACTTTGTTCTTCCAATGTATCGACATTGACTCATTTAACGTCAAATACCAGAAAGTTTAATGACACAAGATTTGTCATTAAATTCTTAGAGACTTCTGTTATTGGTAGCGCTCCCCATAAAACTAGCGGGATTCCTATCACGAGTTTTTTCAAAATTAGTTGGCACAATAAGCGATGCAAATCTAAAGCATTCACAATATATGACTCACAGAGTTAGAAACATCTTCTGTTTCAAAAATCGGGAATGGCCATGGAGTCGCCACTGAGCCCTATCCTAGCTAATATTGTTATGGAGTTCCTAGAGAAAAATCGCTACAAAGCGTTACCAGGAGTAACGTTATTTGGCTAAGATACGTCGACGACATAATAATTTTCGTACCATCGAGAACGAGTCTACAGCGAATTCTAAGCGACCTAAACAGAGTAGCATTAAATTCACATCGGAGGAAGAAGTGGATGGTAAACTAAATTTCCTGGATGTCACATTGATAAGAGAAGATAATAAACTGCAATTCAAAGCTTTTAGGAAACCTCCAAACAAGAATGATTTAGTGCACTATTTTTTCCACCATAGCAAAACTACGAAACGAGGTATTATCACTGGTTTCTATCTGCGTGCTTTGAGAATTTGCTCAAAAAAAGTATTTACAACAAAAGATGTCTTGCATCAGGGGAACATTTCGAATTATAAGAAAATTTTATACATAATACCAAATCAAAAGCTATTAAAATACGAAGAAAAGGACCAGTTAGGAAACGGAGCAAAATAACAATCAGGTTATCTATGATTCCAGAAACTTCTATCGATAGTACTATCAAACGGATGTTCAGTCGTGGAAACAATCATCATGTTACCAACGCAATCAACAGAAGTAGCAGCAGCAGCAACAACAACAACAACAATGTAAACATTAACAGTGACAACAGTAGCAATTTCAATAATTCACAGGACGTTACGATTGTTTGAAGAAAAGCATGACCATACGGAACCTAACAACCAGGAAATCTAATATCAGGACTAGTGGGGAAGCAGGCGTATACGGGGTCCCATGTAGGGGTGCAACCAAGGTTACATGAGTGAAACTAATTTTTTCTCTCGACGAAAAGGGGAGCATAGGTATGCCTTGAACAAAGATGACATGGAAAATGCACTCGTTGTTCATAGAAGCGAAACTTTCGGACACAAATAACGCTCATTAACTACAACAAGAAAATGACAGGGGTTTACGAAAATTGAAGGAAGCTGCTAATATTAGGAATACGGACATCGCATCTCTGATGTACTTAGCCGTATGATCCTTCATTACATTCTAGGTACCCGTATACTAAGCCACTATTTCTTAATTTTATCAATATACATAGTTTCATCTTATTTATTTTTAGATATCTATTTTCATTAATATTTTTATCCTTATCTTACTTGTTTATATTTACTTCTATGATTATATTCTGTTGCTTGTTTTGTGTATATCATATTTTTCTAATAAATTTTGACCCACCCGCCCTCTTGTGCTTGTAATGTAATCTCCACTTTTTCCATACCCCTACCGTGCTTAGTTATATACTTGTTTCCAGCTCTTTTTTGCTACGCTTCAACAATGACATACCTTCATTGCAATCTACCATGTTACAGTTCGCGTGTAAACCAATATCTTATACTTCAAATGCTTATAGTAATATCTCCTATAGACTAGAAGAAGTCAGTTATAGCCGAAACTTTGTGAAAAACATAGGCTTTTCTGGCGTAATATTCTTTATTGCTTGTTGGTGTATTTATCGCCTTATCAGAAACAAGTTTTCTTAAAACCGTTTACGGGAATCTTTGCAGTTACAATAGAATCTGTATTCTGTTAATCGACGAAGTCTAAGTAAAACCTTCATTGACATATTATTTATTTATTTAATTATTCATTATTTATTTATTTACGAATATTTATACAGGATAAAAACACTTCATTTGATCAATGCTGTTATCAATGTGTGTCCTGGTTAAAATAGAATTGAATAAATAGATAAAATTAGATAAAAACGTAAAAATACAACTTGCATAACTCACAACAGCTGTTCTCTAGAAACTAAAAGAACTAACTAAGATGAGCTTTACGTTATTTTTAAATAATCTGAAAGTTTCTATCTCCCTTGATTGGCATAGTTCCATACCCTTGCTCCATGGAAGTAAAATCCTTTCCGAGTATATTCTGTCTTTATAATAGGAAGTTTTACGCCATAATTGTCATTTCTTGTTGCCATTTTATGTGATTGAATGGCAAAATACTTCCTTAAATATGTCATAAGTGTCTCCTTCAAGGCATTTTAGAACAACTATACATCAGCGAGTGTTATTCATACCAATACCAGTAAGAAGAGTTTACGTTTCCAAAAATAGTGTTTTGGCATCGACCGTAAAAATCATTTAGGCTTTTCTTCCTTGTCTCTGTTGCGACCAACTATAAGGATGCCACAGTAAGTAAAAATTGGCATGATCATATAGCCAAAAATATTTCTTGCAGACGCTATGCTTAGATGTCGTTTAATTTTTGCCATGAGCCTGAGTCTACCAGCCCCGTTTTGATAACATCTTTCAAAGTGAGAATATAAATCTAGAGAGCTATTAATGTAGACACCTAAATATTTATATTCTGTACTATTTCTAATTGTGTCGTTGCCCATACAAACTTTGATTGGTTCTACTTTCTTTTTTACCCTCTTTGCGGTTCAGAGTAACAATACGTTGTGACAATACAATGTTTTTTCCCTCCTTCATCCTTCATTAGTTCGTTTTCTCGTAACTACAAGGAAATGGAATTCGTATCATCTGTTAAGTCTTTCCTCGATCTCATGAGCGTCCTCATCTGCAAAATAACTATCATTGCGTATTTAACAATATTCGAGTGACTCAATTTGTCAACTATATCACTGAAGAATATACTGAATAAATAATGGACCGAGGATGGAACCTTGCGGAACACCGGACAACTGATCATGCTCATCGGAGAAACAGTTGTTGTAACTTACTATTGATTTTCTGGTAACAAGATAGTCTTTAACCACTCATGCTCCTTTCCGTCGATCCCAAATAGAGAAAGCTTTTGAAGAAGCTTGGGATGACTTATGGTATTAAAAGCTTTACTGAAGTCGATGAAAACCGCACCTACTAATTTCTCATTGTCCACATTTTTGTGAATATTGTCAATCAAGTATATAGCAGCTAGCTC
>JAAAKL020018894.1:0-10052 GCA_010016065.2 Carybdea cf. marsupialis auct. non (Linnaeus, 1758)
GATAGTGATGATTATTATTATGATGATGATAATGATAGTGATGATTATGATGATGATAATGATAGTGATGATGATGATGTTGATGAACATAATAAAGATAATGAAGATGATGATGGATATGATGGTAATGATAATGACACGATTATAATTATGGTAATGATGCTAATGATAATGACAATGATGATGATGGTGATAATGATAATTATATCAATTATGAGGATGATGAGAATCCTGCAGTAAAGAAACCTTTCACGTTTAAATTCCAGGCACCAGTATGAGGAATGCGTTGATGGAAGCTCATCGTCATCTCCTCGATTACCGTGGTGGTAGAAACAGACAGGAGGCTGAGTTCCACGCCACATTCCCTAACATCGTTCACATCCCCACTTGCCGCAGTTTGCTCTGCCCAAAGAACTACACATCTTCCATACCTCTTCCAAAAACATCTCAAAAGAGTCATCCAGTTCCCATTGCTGGCATCATTACTGTGACAATGCATCCAGCATTCTGCGCCTATGTTAGATCATTCTCTGGGAATATCACGGAGCTAAAAGTACGGGAACAAGCTAGGCTCCTTCGTTTGTCTCTTGCCCTGGAAGACTTATTCAACTTCCAGTACGATTACTTTTTCTTGGCAAGGTATAATCGATCACTAAAGAAGGCCGGACTTTACAATGAAATCTGGTTTATAAGGCGTTAATATAGCGTAAATTATGTTTCGCTTCATACTTTGATATTGTGGGGATATTGCTTTGTGCTACATTGTTCCAAAAGTAATTTGTGGTTTTCTTTAAGATATATTTTGATTGGCTTTTGAATAAATGCATTACTCAAATCTGTAGGTTTTAAACTGGGATACGCTTTCCTAAACGTGATATGTGATTCCACGTGTAATACTCTATCTCTTGAAGAGGATAAAGCTGTCAAACGTGTTATAACAAAGAGATACAAGGGGAACTGTAGATATCCTAAATATCATGTACAAAGTAGAAACTACCGACTTTCCGATTTTAATGAAAATACCTCACTGTCCAGAGGAAAATTATGACAGGGGAAAATTATGACATAAAACTACTAGTCGTTTCCGAACGTCGTGCGAAGTCACAGGTTCTGTTCCAAAACGTTACGTTTGACGGTAAGCACAGAATGGAAACAGGCGTTAATATTCCAGTTCTCATGATAAAGAAATCCGGTATATCCGGCGCGGTGGAACAGTTGGTAGACAAAAATACACTTAAGTTACCATAAGTGTTCCTGGAAACGACGATGCGCTATACCTACACAACATGATATAAACCATTACCGCTCTTCTGTGCCAAATATCGTTGATGCAAGTCTGATAATGTAGGTTAACATCCTGTGATGCAGAGCTGCATTGCTTCCATTACAGTTCCTCACTCAGCTCTCAAATGAACATCGGATAAAAATACTTTCATAATGACAATAAGAGAATGAGAGGCGTTTTCTGCTCCTTTTTAGGATGGGTCTCCGTCTTTTCTGTAGTGTTGTATTGATTTATTTGTCGGGAAGAGTAACATCTTTTGATAGATTATACAGTTGATGTTACCAAAACAGAGGGATAGAAGACGGATCTGAATACAAGGAAACAGGATACTTAGCAATGACTCGTCTCCTTCAAACGTTTAACACTCAATCTCTTTCAATCTTCAACGCTCTAACTAGATTGGAGAGAAAGGCTTGTTTACTTAGAGGCTTGCTGATAGATGCAGAGTAGAATGGTAGAGGAACGTACCTTATGAGACCCCACATTTAAAACCTATATTTTGAGACTATACCGTTGACACATGATACTTACGTCATTGGAGAATCGCACCATATGACTATATTGCTTCGTTTTTAGTCAAGTAGATGAAGGCAGAGTAAAACTAGCTCGAGGAAAAGGATCAAAATTTAACGATATAGATATACCGCAGTTTCTAAAAGACGGTATTGAGTCTATCAATGATCTCTTTCCAACTCAGACATGTCAGTACAGTATCCGGATTTACCATCGATTATAGAGGAAGGGTTAACTTCGATTTTACTTCTTCGTGTCAAATATGTACTTAACTAGATCAAATGAATTGTTTCTACTGTATTCTCAACATTTATGGTATTTACAATTAGAAGTGACGACTTGATTGGTCCCTGCCAATGATACCTATGCTGTATTGTCTTTCTCGGACAACCACTGTGCCCGCAGAGGGGTTGAATGGTTTGGAGGCCCTCATACAAATTTAAAGTAATAAGCTCCCGTGCACCGAAGTTTGGCATCCTTTTAGGAGCATCCATCAATATATAAGATTTTGCCATGTTTTAATTTTATTTCTGGATTAAGTTGCCTTCTTTCATTAGAATATTGAACAAACAACATGTTTACGTAAAGTAGTTTACAAAATAATTAGTGTTACTTGGTTCTACATTCAGATCGATAAATGTTGAATGAGTAATTAGGCCATCAAAATAAACATTCAAAGTGGCGTTTCTTTGATATTTGTGACTGCACTTTTCGGGTGCAACTACAATTTGAGCCGATGTGGTGTATTTTCCTATAAAATTAGCATTACCTGGTGACAGAAGTTAGATGAATGGACCCCATTTCTTCCCTAGAGAACGTAACGGGGGAAAACGAAAGGATCCAACAACCACATCCTAGTTATCAGATAAATTCGTACCCAGCTTCAATGCAATGTTGAAATGATTGTGAAGATGCAGTCACATCAACCCTACTCACGCCCCATTTTCTACAACCCGGCAGAAACGATCAAATTGGTCTCACAGAAGAAAGAACTAATAATTCCGACCCAAGAAAACAGCGTTTATATTTGAAAAGGCAGTGTAATCAGAATGTATCTTATATTTGGGGCATATGAAAAATAGGGGCAGCGTGGCATCAATTAAGTAGGTGGACAAACGGTAGCTATACCCAGTGGAGGAAACAGCGCTCCTCCACATCCTCACCAGCACTGTCATATCTACATTGCCCTGCAACAATATTCTACTAGGGACCGGCACCCTCTTAACCTCACCCCCCCTAGCCAGTTTTAACGCAGTTTGTCTATCGCAACATTCAAACAATCTCAAAAAACATATTCAATCTTAATTATGGAGCACAAGTGAAGCAAAACTATTTTGGGAGGACGAACGGCATCAAAAGCCAACAGAAGTAGTGAGGATGCTTGATATGCAAGTCAAGGCCAGCTTGAGCTTTCGAACGTACACAGTTACCCCTCGTCAAAACGATATTGAAGATGGTAAATTAGGAAATTAGATATAGAGAGATTCTAATGACGAGAAGGAAATCAAATTTACCTTATGCTAACAGAATAATGAAACAACGAAATATATCGCTTAATTAATGAAACGGATTTTTCATTCCTTTGCTTGTCATTCGTCGACCAAGTGTATATTTGATAAATTTTTAATACAGCACTCTAAACCTTAATTGAAGTTCCTGCGTATTACTTACATCGATAGTCAAGGTTTGTATTAAATCTGACTCCACTCGGCAGCTGTCTGCTTTCACGTTCTGCTGTAATGGCGTAATTGATGATGGCAATGGGTAGTGCATACAAAAGACAACAAACTACTTTTGATTTGGTAAAAACCATATTTCTTTATAGCTGTTACCTTAATCAACAGTATCAATGACTTTGAAGTCATGTCTCTACTTTTGGTCTTGAAGAAACCATATTTCGTTATGGCGATCCTTTTTTTGGAAAGGGCTGTCATATCCAGCAAACCAGTAAGTCTTTGATATGGCGTCCTCCACTCCAGCCTTCTTTAAATCGGATGTAAGCGCCAAAGCGTTCTCAATAGCATCCTTCTTTTCAGCGTAACCTGTAAAATTTCTCACATAAAAGCATTCACTTGGGGAGTTCGAAAGATATACATTGGTCTTAGATGGCGCCGGTGCTTTTCCTTGAAGCTCAAATGGCACGAAGAAAGACATGGTGTAGGTATCAGGATGGAATGGGCCCTCGCCTGGATCTATCTTTACCTTGACGGGAGCCGTCATCTTTATCTTCATATTCTGGACATTTTCTCCTTGTATATATTCGAGCAAGCGCTTGAAAGCTTCTCTTGATGCCTTCTCGTAATCCAGATCTAGAACGTTAAAAGGTGTGGGTAGCTTGAAACCTCAACTTCTTTCCACAACTGACTTACATGATGTATTTATCAGACTCCTTTAAATCGCACACAAGACCCTTTCACACAACTTATTTTCATGATTCAGTAGCACAACTCACTTAAATGATAAACTTACATGACACACCTACACGACACATAAACACACACACACACACACAAACACAAGTGGCTTGCTTTACCTACATAAACAGGCAGAGCTGCATATCCAGGACGGATGAAGCAGCAATTAGGACTATCCATAGGCGACCTGTAAGTCTATAGGTCACTCGTAAAATAGTTGCGTTACTTTCATCTATAAACACTGCAGGTTCTTTAGCAATAGCAATGCGAGTATGATTTATACTCAATAGCTATATTCTAACGGGGTCTGCCTTTTCGACGTTTCCTAGTTCTAGAAGCTTTCCTGACATTATCTGGTACAGTCCTGGTTGTTTATCTAGGTGGTATTGCTACAGTTCCCAAGGGAAACAAAATATAGTCCTTCATTTGCAACTATACACAGGTGATCAACGTTCTTTCCTTCCCTTTAAGCCCTAAATAGCAACAGAACCATTATACTAGATTATTTAGGGTGGGTGAAACTTTCATCTCTTTTAAAGCCACAATTTCATCCCTAACCACGAAGAAGTGAGATAGGAAGAAAGTACGTTGTAGCAAAAAAAATAGACAAGTGAGATCAGAATGTCTAACTCTGTACTACAGTACACAGGTGATTCCCGGGGAGGTAGCCAGGTGAAGGGGTTGGAGAGAAAAATTGACATCCCCTTCTTTAGGATCGATTTTCTAAGTTAGACCTAAAGAGGCTTTCTGTCCAAGATTGGAACTCCTTGAAAACAGAATAACATGTTTGTCAACAATGAATACAAATGTGTAATGTGGGCAATTCCCAAGGATCCATCTTCGCTCTCCATGTTCGCCTGTCCATCCCAATGTTCTATGGCTGACGCCACTCCTGACCATTGCCCATGAAATTACCTGACTTCATACCATCCACCATCTCATAATCTTGGCTCCGGCCCTTAAGCAGCTGCAGTTGCTATAATATAGCTGCACTGACATTCGCTTTGTTACTACACAAAGGTGTGACTGAGCCAAAGCCTGTAGACAATTCTCTACGAAATTTAACTGAACTTACCTGTCACCTTTGTAGTGACCCAGTCGTAGCTGCCATAGGAACGAAGCTGAAATTTCTCATAATCCTTCTTTATCTTGTATTTGGGGCAATCCAAGCCACGACAAAAAGCAGGAGGGCTGTCATTAGAGGTTTCAATATCCGACTTCACTTCTCTGAGCGAAAAACATGCTATTGTGAAAAGGATCGCCAAATCAAATTGGAAATGAGTCATCTGTAAAATAGGAAGAAATATATATGTAACGAAGATAACACTTTGAAGAAACTGAAAGCCGAACCATCCGGGGGAAGCACAGGGTCTTCGCCACCTCAACACGTTAGAATATTATTGTTCCCCTACCTCTAGCTATATATTTACTTTGTAACTGAAAATTTGTGTACCAGCCCTATTATCTGCCCCACCACCCCTTAGAATACTTCTGGAGAATATGCCTCTTGAGAGGGATATTTATTACTCTGTTATCTTAATATCTGGCTTCTTGAGCGTACCCAGGAAATTGTTAAGAGGGGAGAGCAGGGCAAAAGTAAAACAACTGAGGCTTCTATAGCGTACCCAGAAAATTGTTAAGGGGGAGGGCAGGGCAAGAGTAAAACAACTCAGGCTTCCATAGTGTATCCAGGAAATTGTTATGGGGGAGGGAAGGGCAAAAGTAAAACAACTCAGGCTTCTATAGTGTATCCAGGAAATTGTTATGGGGGAGGGAAGGGCAAGAGTAAAACAACTCAGGCTTCTATAGTGTATCCAGGAAATTGTTATGGGGGAGGGAAGGGCAAAAGTAAAACAACTGAGGCTTCCATAGTGTATCCAGGAAATTGTTAAGGGGGAGGGCAGGGAAAGAGTAAAACACCTATGGCTTCTATAGCGTTTGTAGACCACGACAAATTTCCAGATTGCCAGAAGTCGCTAGTAACAGCAAATTAATTTCTGTAATAGTACCTTATTGCTTACTGAACATCAATAGAAATTTCAAAATCGGTCTTTGATATGTTCCCATAGATAAGTCGATAGAGCAGCACGCTGCCTTGATGAAATCACCGCGGCATATGTCATGGATAACCCCCTAACAAGCAGGTATACAAGAATTATCGGTATCCTGCAGCGCTAAACTGCATATGCGAAGGGAAAGTGCGACATTTTACAATGTTTGAATTGTGGGAAAAATACTCAATTTTCATGTTGCCCTATCAGATAGAACGTCAATGGTCGAAATGGAGAGTGTTACCCTTCTCCACATTGAGATATAAGCTTTAAAAGTTTTAAATCTCTCTAACAAAACCTTATTATTTGATGCTAGTTCCTAAGGTGAGGATCCAAGGGACATTAAGCAGAGATTTTTAGAATTCAAACACCTCTAGTTTAAACACTATATACACTATGGGTCTTGTATTTTGAGAAACTGCCTATTCTAGGGTTGCCTTTCGATATCTGGAGTCAAATGGTACTATTTCCAAAACGTCTGATTTGTAACGTCATCACTTTTCCTCCGCAATATAAAAACTGGTTTCCTATATAGTCATTAGGACAAGGGTATTCCTACGCAGATAAAATCAGGTCCTAAAGACAAAGAATAAACAAACAGCGACGGCTATATTTTTCAACTGCGCCATCAACTTATGTGCGTCAGTAAAAAAATTTGTGTCACTGCTGAAATTGGCTAGTCCATTTAAGCTCTTCACTTGACCTTGTTTATGATCATCTTCAGCAGGTGTAAGAGTAAACAATGTTGTCATAGCGACCTATAAACCCGACAAAACTCGATGGGTATAACCAAATAAAGTTAGATACACTACTCAAAAATTTGCAACTAAACTCGGATAACCAACAAAATCCTACGGCAACAGTAGGCAGACATACTGCAATTTTAGTATTTCATTATCGAGACGGTGTGTCGTAAAGCTGATTGGCTTTTTCCACCTAAAAGCCAGTTTTGGTGTATGTAACGGCACCCTCTTCAAGCACAATGCAAACGACTCCCCCTTTTTTTTAATTTTTCGCTGAATACAAGACAACGTTGCCACTTCAAGGCATCGATTTACTTTGAAAGGAGTAGAAATAAAAAGGAAACAGAAGAATACCTTATTTCAGAAAACATAATGATCGAAAATTTCCCAGTATTTACTCAAACAAAAGCAGACGTATGAATACGATAAGAGAGAAGGGGTTAGAAGGCTCATTGATGCTATAAACATCTAGCACTAAATGTGGTACATGGTTAACCAACATCGAGTGTGGATTTTTGAAACACCATCTCCAAACGATTACCAACCAAGGTAAAAGAGCTGATCATCTTCCCATCGTCTATCTACTATATACTATTGACACCTTCACTTAATACCATGACTAATGCTTTCTTCTCAAATCGTTCATGAAGTTAAAACTCATTACTCCGTGTCCGTTTGATTCCCATCAGAGGTGAGCCATTGACGTTCGAGAACGACCTGTTCTTCAAAAGAGAAGCACCAGACGAAATAGTAGACCACAAACTCCTTGTTCGGCTCCTTGATTCTTTTAAGCTTACTTTCATACGTTTTCTACAAATTACTGCTACAAGTTTCCCAAGGATTTAGTTACGAGAGTGTTGCCATGAGAGACAACATTAAAATTGACTAAAAACTTGCCAATAGGACACATATCTATATTTCTATCTTCAATTTCTGACAAGATTTAGGAAGGTACCTTCCTTATGAAAGTAAATTATGTCTTACCTCCAATACTATTTCAGGAACACACTGTCTCCAAGATGACGATCTTCAAACTTACGTGACACCGATGAAAGCTTTGTCTTACCTCCAATAACTATTTCAGGAACACACTGTCTCCAAGATGACGATCTTCAACCTTACGTGACACCGATGAAAGCTTTGATTTAATTTATTGTAAAGAAAATGAATGCTTCAGCTTGTAATAGGATTTCGTCGGAATCTCCACAATGAGTGCAATTCCCTGGGTGTTCTACTGTAAACAAAAATAAACATAAACATAACATAAACAGTGTTGCTAAGGCAACAGCAGGTCAAACTCGTGGACGAATAATAGTTCCGTTATGCCACAGGAAAGACACATGAAGAGGCAATTTATCGGCGACCGGGACGCAACTGGGTAGTTGTAAATGGTTGTGTGGGAGGAGGGAGGTAGAATGTGATAACACCGTGGTTAACGCAACTTGAAAACAGCTCAGACCATGAGAAGACATGATAAACAATCGGTTCTGCAACCTAAATAAACATACACTGCATTCAAACTTACTCAATCAACACTTTTTTAACAAATGATCCATCTGATGTCAAGCAAACAACTCCCTATAGGGATCAAACTTGTCTTTTGGTAATGACTTCCTTACAGGATTTCCTTTTGTTGCAATATCGGAATTGTAGACACCAACGATGTCATTGTCTACTTAGCCACAGGCACAATAGACCATTGCCATAATGTCCTTTGCGGCACTGCGTTTCCATTCATAAGTTATAGAAAGTGCTCACCAGCCTTAGCCAAGGTGTATAAAACACAGGTCATGACACTACGTTTGTGACGTCACAACCTATTTTACTGTAAACAGCATTTCCCGCGAGACTTCAATTTCTTACAAGACAACGAGAAAAGCAAAGGCAACTTTGTTTTATCACTCGTTCATAAGGATATGAAGGCAGGGTAGTTCTGATGGCAACTTTGATTTGAGTCGAATTACAAACTTGGTTTACATTCCGACTTAGACCGTGTTTACACGAGAGCGGATCCAAATGGATCCGTACCCAAACTGGTACGGATCGGCCTTGCGTTTGCACGAGGCCTGGTGTATCCGATCCCATTTGGATCTGCTATCCGTGTTCGTTTGGCATCTCTTTGAAAACTGATCAGTTCTGATGACAACTTTGACAATGAATAAAATATCAAAATCATAGTGGAAACCGAATTCCCAGTCGCAGTAATTGCCTCTTGTTCAGTTATCATCGCTGGCGATAATACATTTCAAAAAAAGCTAAGTTATTCTATCCATGAGTTAAACGACACTTGAAGATCCACGACATGAATGTTCCTTTTCAACACAGACTGCTGCAGTAACTTGCCTGAACATTTGACAACTTAATTCGCAGAAACAACTACAAATCTATATTCTTTGTGCGATTATATTCTAGGACTATGCCTTCACAGTACTCATAAAATGTCCCAGTCTGCTACATTGTGATTAAGACCTTCGAAAACTCAACTACACGACATCAACACTACACCGACACGGCAATTTACTATACACCGCAGCTTCAAAATGGACTCCATGCGTTGTGGTTCCCTGTGTCATTGGGTGTCATGACCTGTGTTTTATAGACCTTGGCCATAGCCACTGATCTCTAAAACAGACTGGATCGAGCTTCCGATTCTTTCTAACAATACAAAAGTGTGATCACGAATACTGGTCCCCATAATTGATCTCTAAAAGAGATTGGATCGAGCGATTCTTTTGTAAGCTTTCCAGCAGCGAAAAAGTGTCGTCACGAATACTAGTTCCCAGAAGTTAAAATAGAGCGGGAAAGTCCGTTATATTATGTAACATTGTTTTTAAGCTTTGCTTCATTTGGCTTGAAATCACGTCCAATGAAAGACCTCGTTTTAAGACAGAAGATGCTCGATCCAGTATTTTTAAAAGATCAGTGGTCCCAACAAGTTAAAGTAGCACGGGAAGGTCCACCATGTTAGGAAACATAGTTTATAAGCTTTGTTTGAAGGGGACTAAAATGGCGTCTAAGGACTGACGTCACTTTGAGGCGTAAGATC
>JAAAKL020018895.1:0-10052 GCA_010016065.2 Carybdea cf. marsupialis auct. non (Linnaeus, 1758)
AGTCGCAACATTCATACGTACATTTGTGACAAAATTAGAGTTTATTAAGGTGTAGTAATCTGAATGTTTGTTTATGGCACAGAACATCAATTTTGCACGAGACAGCACAATTTTTTTGTATTTGATAACCTTTTCTACCTCACTTCGACAATGTTGTTGTTGGGCTGGAATCCTGTTAATAAAACTCTCTGCAGGAAGTCGCAACATTCATACGTACATTTGTGACAAAATTAGAGTTTATTAAGGTGTAGTAATCTGAATGTTTGTTTATGGTACAGGGCATCAAATTTGCACGAGACAGCAAATACTTTTTGTAGTTTATAACTTGCCACAGTTGAAACCGACAAAATGGATAACGAAATGTAAACAAAGAACCTTGGGTTTGAAAAGATCCTAACAAAATTGCAACATTCTCTTTGATTTTGCGTTTCAGACTAATCAGTGTCCACTAAGAACTTTGCTGGTGAAGCAAAGCGTTCCTGCTTTTGCGTGAACTGACTCGGAGAAGGCAAAATATAATAAAAACGTAGCTTTTCCTATGACACCTAAGCACTCATACGTGTACTTTTTTGCACAGTATGAGTGGTAGTAAGGACAGAAAGAGATTTAAAATCTTGCTGGAACACTTCAATTTCAAGTTTTGAAAATAATTTGTGCTCTGACGATGATATATGATGAAGGCACCATTTTAGTGCTACTCGATATTCTAGTAGGACTCCACTAACATAAGGATTTTAATTACTTTGCAAATTTATTAGCGTAGGAATAAAGACAATAGTCAGTCAATCTTAAGATATGATTGGGCTCTAGTATGCTTTTGTCGTAAAGGAATTATTTACAAAGTTATCAGAGAGACATAGAAATGGAGCCCGTACTTTGTCAAGTGAATTCGTGCCAAAAAATTGCATTTTATCAAACGTCAAAAATACATCTCGTATTAGATACATGCATTCTCTACACCATCGTACATAATCTCGAGAATAACATATTCCACTAGGTCCGTAGCATGCAAAAGATTAACAATAGAGCCAAAATAACTCTTGGGGGTCCACATGTAACGTAAAAAATACTGGGCCTTTGAGTTACAAGTGACATTGTGTTTAGAATTGCGTGCAATGAGAGATTATACTAAAGTTGAGAAGACATCTACCTTAATGACTCTCTTATTTAGTGTCCATTGAACTTTAGATTTGTGGACAGGTCTTACAAAAATTGTACTACATGGATGGAGAATTATTGCATTAAGCAAGAATTATAATTTAAGGCATCTAGCCTAGACAATATTCCTTTCGTAGTCTGGAAAACAGGTGATCTCAATACTCAGTTTCTTGAAGTCTGCAACCGAACTCTAAATGGCGACAGAGCAGAAATCTGGGTAAGGGAGTGGAATAGTCCCATTACCAAACAAGGCGGCCTTGGAGACACAGGAAACTATCGCGGAAATTCCTTGACAATCGTAGCTGCGAAGATCTACAATACATTGCTTCTGAACAGAATAAGATCACACCTGGATCCACTCCTGCGCATAAACCAGAATTGGTTATCACAAATTCTGACTCTTAGAAGATTAATAGAGGGCGTAAGAGCAAAACAACTGTACGCAGTCACCACTTTTGTTGATTACAGGAAGGCTTTTGACTCCATTCACAGAGAAAAGCTAACTGAAATTCTGTCTGCCTATGGAGCGCCAAAGAAGATAGTAGATGCAATAAACATTCTCGACAAAGATACTGTTGCAAAAGTGATTACACCCGACGAAGAAACAGACTTTTCGATCTAATTGCTGGTGGCCTGCAGGGAAACACTCTTGCTCCCTTACTTTTCATTGTTGGGCTAGATTATGCACTCCGCAAAGCTACGACAGACTCATCACTGGGCTTCATGATAAAGAAACGAAAAAGCTCCAGACAACCTTCAAAATTTATCACTGATGCAGACTTTTCGGATGATTTTGCCCTGATTTTCAACGTTATAGAGCAAGCCCAATTGCTCCTACTGAGGTTAGAAAATTCAGTAGAGGCCATTTGGCTACATATTAACCACAAGAAAACACAGTATATGTTGTATAACCAAGTCGAGGCCGAGCTCAGAGCACTTGGAGGCGATATACTACAACAAGTAGATGATTTCAAATTTCTTGGTTCGTGGATTACAACTAGCAAAACAAATATGGAAGTTAGGATTGGTTTAGCATGGAAGGCATTGAACAAGTTTTGGAAATCAAAAACCTGTAAAGGGAACTTAAAATCCAGTTCTTTAGATCTAGAGTCGAGAGTGTTTTGTTGTATGGGGCAGAGGGTTTCCATACAAGTGCCATGAAAGTAGGTTAGATGGTGCTTATAACCGCATGGTAAGAGTAGTCCTCTGATTTACTTGGAGAGATCAGATAACAAAAAAAGAGTCAATGGAGTACTGCCCATCATAACATCAATGCTAAAAGCTAGAGGGTTGAAATTCATTGGGCACATGTGGAGGAGAAAGTTGGAATTTGTATGCCAAATGCTCCTGTGGGAACCAAAGCAAGGAACAAGAAAAAGGGGAAGGCCAGCAATAATTAATGTGGACCAGCTAAGAAGAGACACCGGCGTATCCACAGAAGAGCCGAAGAAGATCATGAATTATTGTAAAAGATGGAAGGAACTGGTCAGTGATGTCCGAGCGAGCTTAATTTAAGGCAGGTAAGTCAATTAATTTCAATGATATTACCATTATCCAATTACCATCAATCATGCTGGTCAGTCACTCATTGCTGGTCTTTTTTTCTAATTCAATTTGCTACCAATGATTAGACTATAAAACACTGGTTCTTGATACCATGATTGATCAAGCTCCATCCCACGCCTTTAAAAGATCCCATTGAAATACTTCTTCATCACCAAATGCAGTTTCTACAGTAAACAGAAAGCTATGAAGAGCAGTCAGCAGCAAGAAAATCAACGATGCTAAGTCCAATAATAAAATGTGACAGAATTGCGGAAAGAGCAGACACTCCAGATCGTAGATCACATTACTATATTTTACCACATTAGTATCTACTACAGGAAAAGAATCTTCACCTTCATCTTTAAATAGCATAAAAAATAAACATAAGAGGTATCGGTCATGCAACTACGCAATCTAAAACTATTTAAAAACAAAACTTGACTCTTAACTTAATTTTAAAGTTAGTGAATCTGAATGGAAAGTGGTTTTACAGACCATTAGACCACTTCTAATGAATATGGATGTGTTGACCTGTTAGTAGAGGATCAATGTTACAACGTCCCAAAAATTGGATCCTTGACAACCTTTGTTGCGATGTTATCCCTGACATTTATTTACAGAGTAAAGATGAAAGTGTCTATTTTGAGTATGGGAAAGAAGCTGCTCCAATCAATATTTATGACCTAGCAGCTGCTTTAGTAGACCCGCTTGAGCATTTTGCAAAAACTTCAAGGGTTAGAATCTCGAACGTACATTCCTTCTGAAGGGAATTTTATTAATAATGAGATCCCTTAACTAAGATATTTTTGAAATATACAATTCACCATGGCGTGCTGAAGTTGGTTGTTACAGAGGAATGAGATAACCATAGAACGTAGCCTACAACAAGGAGAGATGTGCATTTTCTGTCGACAACAGCGGCCGACATCAATCAAATTCAAATTTGATTTGTTTCATACCATTAGAAACAAATCATTGCCCAGTGGATGGAATGTCATTTAAAAGAGCATTAGCAGTTATTTCCTATTACTCAAAATATACCTGTAAATTCTCAAAAATAATACAACTTACCAGATTCAAATTGTTGCTTTTGATCATATTAAAATAAACAAAATTGGAAATGAAAACATCCCTCTCTATTTGGGAACTGATGCTTATGATTTTGCTCTATCCAGTGCCCTAAACCAAAGTGGGAGACCTACTTGGTTTGTCTCAAGACCTCTGTGCTCAGTACCTTTAATATTTAACATACTTTTTCGTCGATTGAAAAGGAGGCAGCTGCCATCATAGGGTCTGTTCAATATGATCGTTACAATCTGCTACGAAGACAAATATAAATTGATAACTGAGCAGTTATTTATTAGTTATACTTTCCAAGAAAGCATATAGAAATGACAAATATCTAAAATGACGCATTGATTGGTTTGAGATTAAACTCTCTTGTTTTACTTAAAACATTATTTATCACCCAGGACAAGATAACGTAGTTCCGGATGCCTTGACTCTCATATGTGGTTAATGACTGAGTATAGTGAAAAACATGATTTACAAACAGCCCCATGCTATCCCGGAGTGACCAGAATGTTCTTTTGTCAGAAGTGGAAAGCTGCCTTTTTTCATTGGCGATGTTCGGAGAATGATAAATGGCTGCACCATATTGATATCGAAGGGCGACTATCCTCTCTTACAAGAAATAAATATATGCTAGTTGACGAAAATAGCAGGTTTCCTTTTTTGTAACGTTTTAAGGATGTTAACACCCCGATTAAACAAGAAGTATGCTCTCAATTGTTCTCAGTATTTGGCATACCTTCCTAGGCACTCAGGTGAATGGCACTGAGGTGAAGGAACCTCCTTCCCTAGTAAACAATTTTATGAGATATATGCATTTTAAAGGCATCTCTACAGCTACCTTTTCCACCCAGAAGTAAATTCCAGGTACTCCACCTTTAATCGGACAATATGGCGGTCTACATCCTGAGCAATGGAAGATGAAAGTCTTACCTAGTTCAACATTTGGGGAGTGAGTTACCTGATGTTCTCCATTTTATTCATTGATACCAATTGCTACTATAAGCATCTCACATAACAGACTGTTCCGATAATGGTAGAAGTAAACCTGTGGAATGTCTATCTCATCTCGGGTAACAGCGCTTGGTCATGTTCACATCTCAGATGATCGCAATATGACCCCCTTGTTTATGAAGTGGTTCTGATAATAGGTTACAGCCTTGTTCGTCTAATGAACAAACGATTACCGATTTAAAGACAACCACAGAGCCACCACTTGCTCTTGGTAGATCATCGCTTATAAGCAAGCCTACTCAAAGACTTAAGTTTTAGCGCAAAAATTACGCCAGACATAATAGCAATCATAGAATACATAGTGCAGAACTCAATAAATATGAATGCAAGCGGTTCCTTGGGGGACCCTATAAGCTTGCAAACTTCTGCGCCATCGTAGCTACCCATGATTACATCGAAAAGCGTATTGTTTTCTTTTTTAATCCTTGCCTTATCATCTGTAGTGATTTACGACAATGCATAATAATGCTTACGTCCTGGTCTTTTATAGAAGTGTGCCTACTAGCCCACCTAAGTGCCTCGTTTAAAATGACCTCAAAAAAATAGACGGATAGAAATCAACAATATGGAAGGAAAGAAACTTACAAAGTCCTTCATTAGATGTGCTGGTAAACCAGTTGATGACAGAGTGTGTGTTTTTTCACTGGTTGACGTTAGTTTTGTTACGAACTCTTACATTAATTTGTCTCCGATTATCTTGCTTACTTTTCTAATTTCACTTTTGGTTGGGTTTATTACTCTACATGGAGAATCGTTAAAGAAATTGCCTTTATGATCCTTAAGGGTAACGAAGGCCTATTGTACATTATCTCGATCCTATGATTTATTCCTATTTCCTTCGATATCTTGTTCACTTCGTAGTGAACGTCCTTAAATGTAGATTCGTCAGCAAGTTGATATTTCTTCGTTACATTGTTATAGAGGAACTGGTCATCTGTCTATATCTACTTTATAAATGTTCGTAATTTTATCAGCGAAGGTACATATATAAATATATATATATATATATGTGTGTGTGTATGTGTATGTGTGTGTGTGTGTGTGTGTGTGTATATATAAGTAGTCAGACAGGCACACTAGTAATCATGAAATATATAGTATAGAACTCAATAAACATGAAATGCATGCGACGCTGGTGAGGATTGAACAGTTTTATTGTTTATTCTATTTCTCTGAAATTATAAGGGCCCTTTCATTATTGACACCTACGCTGCGCGGACGTTTTCACATCTTCGGACTCCATAGCTTTATCCAATGCATGTTGTATTTTGACATATTTTTTCTCTTCTCAACACTAACAGAAAATTTCCCTAGCGTAAGTTCATGAATTGTCGAAGATTGCTTGCATCAGCTTGTAGGCGGTATAAAAGTTTTTGAGCTCTGAAAGCATGTGTTGTTGCTGGGAGCAAGAAAACAAGTAAGCACTTACAGTAACTATGAAGCTAGTAGATAAAAAAGTGAAACAGTGAAAACTGTGTAAATTATCTGATAATGCATTTTTATGATAATTATTAGAACTCATAGGGAAAGAAGAAGTTTTGAAATAGGATAAGAAACAATGTGGAAATAAATATTATAGGATACCATCCTTTTTGAAGTTTTCAACTCTTTCCCCCCAAAGGAAAGTGAAAAGTAAAATTGCAATAACACTCCCCCCCAAAATATTAATTTACAGACAGATACTGAGGAACTTGTATTGCTTTTGAAGGAATTAAGAACACTGAACTCCCCACTGGATGCCTAACTAGAAAGTAGCTGAAGTAAGAACGGAAAAGGCACGTCCCTTTCGCAAATCAAATTAATAGTGACATTACTTTCAAAGTAAAGTTCACTAATGCCTACCAAAGAACGACATCAAAGTAATACATTAAGTGAAGCTGCTCCAATGCAGATAATTTGATATTTTACTTACTACTGTGTTGTTTCGCTTAGTATCCACTTCTCGTCGTGACAAAACGCACAGTATACTTTCTTTTCTCACATCACTTTGAATTGTGTCTTTGTCTTCTGAAAGTCGTAGTGTGAAATACGTCTTCTGCATTGAATACTCTACTGTTAACAGAACTAAGAGTCGTCTTTGAAATAAAAGAATTTAGTATTCAAAATATCTAGATCAGTAGTCAGATTTTTGCTCTATGCTAGTAATGAAAGTAGATATTTTTTTCTCCCACTGACTTTTAATTAGTCTCCCATAAAGTCCTCGTAGATTGGTACGTCTTGAGAGCCAGCTGTCCACCGAACGATCTGCAGGGAAGAAGAAATATTAATTTTCAATCTACGGGCCGCCACGGGTGTTCCGAGATTTTATACATAAGCATGAGGTGTGGAGGGCAGTAGTACATCTTTTTGATTAAGAGAAATGGTAAAGATTCCACTGTAGACATATTAATTGTCTTGAAGTAAATGGCCTTTGTTAGGAATTGTGAGTTTTTATTTATAAGACGTATCCGAGTCTCTCTGATAATGAAAAATCCTCTACCTAAAAAGTACAAGGTATGAAGAAAGACAGTAAAATTTTCTGGCAAGTTGTAAACAAACTTCTTAATGTGCCAGATGTCGTTTCACTCCTGTAATGGCAGCACGAGATTGTTAAGACCTTCTTGATTACAGTCTCCACCAATGGCAGATTGCAAACTGGTATGAAACCTTTTGCTACAGAACCTTCTTAATCATTTCCTGAAAACTTAGCATTAGAAATGTTCAGTTTGAAAGATGGTAAAAAAATAGAAACACATACACACATATATATGTATATACATATATCTATTGATATGTATACATGTATGTATTCGAAAAGCTTGTTGGTGGTACAGAACAATAAAACTGCACGAAATAGCGAAGACATTTTAGTACTGAAAAGCTTTTTCGATTGACACTCCTAAGAGCACAAAATAGCCAGAAATGAAATTGAGAAGAAAATCGATGAAAATGAAACCCATCTTTGTTATAAAAGTAGCCAATCACAACTCTGACTACCAGACTAGGGCTTTTTCACCAATCAGTGTCTGTAAAACTGAATGGCTAATCGAAAAGGCCCAACGCAAAGACAAATTCTTTCTGTATAGAAAGCAACTGTTTTCTAGCTCTGATGTAAACTGATTCAAGAACCGCTAAGTGAACATCAGATCCAGATTTACCTACTATACGGAAGCGGTCATCCGTATACAATTTCCTACAGTCTGGGTTTTCAAGTAAGTGCTGCACTATGGCAAAGTCACATTACTTAGCAGTGCACTGGTGGCTGTTTCCTTGTAGGAGCTGATACTTGGCGATTTTGTACTTTGAGAAGTGTCTTTTGCATTCTGAAAGGACTGTACTTTGTATTGTTAAAAAACGTTTTATGATTCTTGAGGTGTTTCTTCAATTTCGTACTGCACGAGCCAATGTTTACCTTCTTCTGGTTTGTATCTTACCCGTTGTATTGAGCACTCGAACAACGTTATCAATGCTTGTTGGTATTACGTTCCTCTTAGTAGTTAATCTCTTTGCTTGGAATCATTTGCTTTGGTTTAAGGTATGCAAATGGAGAAGTTGTCTATCGATTAATCCAAGAACCCCTCTCCCCCCCTACTAGTGTCTTGCCAATAATATAGAATGTTCCATTAAATGATTGTCGAATAAGTGCCTTCCGAAGATAAGGTATGGAAAAACTTATAACTGGATAACTTATGGAATTTGAACTCGATCTTCTTAAAATGAGATAGTACACTTTAGAAATTGTAACTCTTTACGCATTAAATCGATTGAAACAGGACCTTAAGGATACAAAGCACTCAGATAAAGTCTTCATCTTTGCTAATAATACTAAAAACATTTACAAAAGAAGACAGAGATAAATATGATCAATTCCTTCATAACACATAACAAAGAGATAACAACTAACTGACGAATCTACATTGAAGGAAGTTCACTAAGAAATGAACAAAATAGTAAGGAAATAGGAATAAGCGATAGGATCGAGATAGTGGACAGATGAAAGGCTGCCGCTACACTTAAGGATCATAAAGACAATTTCTTCCACAAGATACCATGTAGGTTAATAATTAAGCCAAATGTGAAATCGGAGGAGTAGGAAAGATAACCTTATCTCGTATCAGGAATCTTTAAAAAACAACTTATCTATTTACGAAGCTGCACTGAAAGCCAACGGGTTTGATTACACTTTATCCTTTGAACCTAATCCTGTAATGCACCTGTGACCAAAGGAGCAGGGGGCACAAGATCACCTGGTTTAACGCAACATTAAAACTAAGGTAGCCAAGGCATTTCTTAAGTTAGTCGAAAAACATTCCCGAAAAACTCAAAATTGAGCAAGATGTTTAATCGGAACACGGTCAAGACGAGCTATTCTTCCATGCCAACTTTCTTGAGTATAAGTGATCAGCACAACTATAACATTATGCAGCAAAAAAGGAGGTTATAACTGAGACCCCTAGATGCAACTACAGTTATAACTGCCCTGTAGAGGGTAGTTGTTTACCTAAGGGTACATTTTATAATGCTCAAAAATCCGAAACAGTGTCTAGTGAGAAGAAGGTATCTATCTGTTTGTGAATTACTGAATTGAAGGATCACTTCCGAAACCATAATAAGTCTTTTAAAAATGTAAAATACAGGCCTGAGACTGATCTCGACATAAATATGAAATATAACTAGACTTTAAAGGGTGTAACGTTAAGCACAATGAAAGATGGAGTATCATTAATCGCGCTAAGTAGAGGCAGGCGAAAATGCAACTTGTCCAATACAAAAAAGGATGCAATCATAAATGCTTACAAAAGTAACTAAGTACGAGCTGGTCTGGAAGTGCCATCAAAGGGGTTCTTTTGTTGCTAATAAATGCCTAGACAAATACAAACGACCTCGTAAATGTGTGGTTGTTATTATAAATTGATTATATGTAGAGGTGTAATTGAAGTATTTTCTTTTGTGGTCTGAAGAACATCAGCATATAGGATGTGAAATCTTGGGTAGCCACGGTATTTCACTTTTCCTTTCCACCACAAGTTAATACATACAAACCTTTACATAAATATATATATATATATATATATATATAACTCATTAAACATGAAGTGCTTGAGGCGCTGGCCCGGTTCGAACCCAGGAACTCCGAAAGCGAAGACTTTACCATTGCACTAAATAGTGCAATAGTAAAGTCGACAATCGGGCTAGTCGATCCCAAATTCTCACCACCACCAGCAACCTTTTATTTTCTGTTTCGCTGTTAGCTTCATCGGTGCCATTTCAGTTCTATAAGTACT
>JAAAKL020018897.1:0-10051 GCA_010016065.2 Carybdea cf. marsupialis auct. non (Linnaeus, 1758)
TCTTGGATAGAGAGAAATCCAATAAAAGCATGTATGTGTCAATAGCCTTCAAGTTACAGTTAATGAAATTGTAAGTGGAATTGTGATTACTTATTTTGTGTGCCAATAAAAATATAATGTGAAGGTGGGAACTAGGCCTACCTGTCATAAACGAGAGGTTTCCACACACTTCCTTATTCGTAGGTTATTACAAATTTTTAAGGAGAGGTGAAGATTACGTCTGATTCTTGTTCTTCGTTTAAGGTGTATATGGTTTTTGTTGTCAATAAGGGCAGATATAACAATTTATAGTGACCCACGTTTTCGGTATTGAAGCCTTTCTGACAGGCGGTTTTTACCAATGTTTGCCTGGCTTTGCGGTTTCTTTTCATTTGATTTAGCAGTCATTGAAATATTGTACAATAACATATAATATAAACACTCTGGTGTGACATTTCATTTAACTTAATTGTATGTGAATCCTAATTTCAGTCAAATTGGTGTGTGCATTAAGTTCGGAATACAAAAGGTAAAACAAGGATGCAGTTTATCGAAACGCAACGACACGGAAGGAAACTGATCAGGAATGGTTACATGTACAATTACTATAAACCTCTCGCAAATGGAGTGACGTCATAGGAATGTGTTCAAAGAAGGGGCTCAAAAACTAATCCTGACACATGCAATGCCCAACTCAAGTTGTCATCTTTGGATGTTTTTATTGAATCTGTCAATGAACGCTCACATCCTCCTTCGCAGACTCAATGTGAAGTTGTGTGCGTAACGAAGGGCAGAGACAACTTTTGAAACTACCCAACAAGCGTTAACGGGCGAACTAGTTGGTGTGTCTGAAGCTGTGGCAGCGAATTTACCGCCACTACATCATATGCGTCGAACAGTTCGGTCAAAAAGGCAGGTCAATGAAAATTTACTACCGATACCTGAAAGTAGGGGTGCCATTCCTATTTTGCTTCAAGAATTCTAAACAACTCATTCGGGACAGCAATTCCTGCTTTTTGACAGCGGATTAGGCGACGCAAATCGCATCTTTATTTTTTGCTCACCCAATGCAGCTTATTTATTAGAGCAATTGGCGCATTGTTTCTGTGATGGAATATTTAAAGTAGTCCCAGAGATCTTCTACCAGCTGTATACAGTCCATGCAAAAGTAGACAAAAATATATTTCCTTGCCTTTATGCATTGTTGCCAAATAAGACTCAGATTACCTACGAGTGACTCTTCCGCGAAATGTTGAATATAACCAACGGGGCGTCACCAATCAGCGTTTTGATGGATTTCGAAAAGGCGTCATTAAATGCATCTAAAATGGTTCATCCATTTTCTTCGTTGACTGGTTGTTTTTTCCATTTGCCAAGCAATGTTTGGAAAAAGGTCCAGGACGCTGGCCTGCAGCAACAATACCAGAACGATAATGATTTCTCCCTATACGTTCGTATGATTATGGCTTTAGCTTTTATTTCTCTGCATCATATGGACGCTGCGTTTGATTTATGTAATGAGATAAACAATAACTTTAACAATGACTTAGATGATGTCTTGAACTATTTTGAAGACACTTCCATCGGTAGGTTGCGTAGAAACGGTCAGCGAGCACTGTTTTAAATATATCCTTTAATACAATGACGATATTCACTGTCCATATTTTATCCTGAATTTCTGTATTTCCAGTATCCCTGGGGACAAAGAAGACCTCCAACCACAGAAAAAGCACGAACCCTTAAAAATCGTGCATAGCATAACATTTGACCTTTTGGTAGAACGATTAACGGGCTTCTTTTATGTGTAAAGGGTCTTGTTATTTTTCTCTGCTGGGCGATACTACTTTCTTTCGTTTCGATAGCGTTTGTGATTATCAATGAAAATTCTCTCCTAACAAATAAGCGTTTTTCTTTTTATAAAAAACATGAAATTTAAGTTGAGCCTGACTGTTTCTTAATATTTTTATTTTTTCAGCCTGCAATATTTCTTAAATGTTCTCTTAAAAGTATATGTACCTCAGTTTAAATTTTCAACAGAAAATTCGTTTTTGCAAGAGCCTGTGCAATGCAATTCAAGTGTCTGTTTTAGAACAAGAAAGAATTTAAATGAAGCCAATGCAGTGTTCACTGTCAAATCCTTTTATTAAATTTTTACAATCAGAATACTGCATACTTTGTCGTGGATAATAAAACAAGAGTTATCATAATGTCAACGAAAACTCAGTCGACACTTGCTGCCTTTGGATATGTATTTTCAGTTTAATGCTGAACAACATTACTTCATCACTCAACCTGCCAATGTTTCTTAAATGCTTATTAAAATTTAGGCAATCTGAGCCTCATGTTTCTTAAAATCATGTTTCTAATAAAACAAAAGACGTGTAAATGAAGTGTAGCAAGACTTGTAACAAATACTGTCAAAAGTTTGGGTCAGAGATTTCCAGCCGAAAATTTTTCTGGCTGAGCAATTTTCTGGAGGGAGAATTCCGGGTGGGAGTTACCCGGGAGGGAATTATCCGGTAGGCAATTTTCAGGGAGTGACTTTTCGGGAGGAGTTTTCCGGGTTTGAGGTTTCCTAGTTGGGAATATTCCGGGAGGGAATAATCCGATGTAAGTTTTCCGGGAGTGATTTTTCCGGGAGGGAATTTTCCTATAACCTATGTTATCATTACTGATAGAGTGACAGAAGCCCAAAAGACAAATTCTGAAATTGCTCCTCACTTGAATTTTAAAAATAGCAGTCGATTGAAGTAAGTTTAGGACCACACTGCATGATGATCAATGATGATATAATGGCGATGGTAAGTTTGTTACTGATGACAGTGTTTGTGGTTCTGATGATAATGATCAGACGATGATAACGATGTCTTAATTCGTGGGTTCTAGTTCAACTTTGTGTTCTTTTTTAACCTTGATATAGGAAGGTCAGACCGCTCTCATATCAGCTGTACAAACCAATAACCTGGAGATGCTGATGTTGATCGTAAAGACTGGATGCAACTTAAATGCAAAAGATAAGGTAATAGATGCAAAAGATATCAGTATGCGTGTCAGTATTGTTATTAACTAATAAATCAATAGGTATTCTGAGATTCTGAGATTCGAGGTACAACACTTTGCTGAAGCAACGTATCATCGTGTTCCTCCTTTAGATTGAGTTGGTTGACTATTTTGGACCATTATGGACTCATAAATCCAATTTATTAATTGCAAATAATGCTTCAGTGATCTGTTGATGATATAAAAATGGTGTGTTATTGATATGATAATGATCTATTCATTTGTTTACCAATTTTTAAGATGAATATTAACTTATTGTTCTTCATATTTCAGCTGAGATGTCAATTACTTCATTATAGATGGGCCAAGATGCTTTAATACATGCAGTTAAACATAAGAATATCGACATTGTGAGGTATCTGGTAGACAGAGGTATAAACGTCAATACCATGGATCAGGTATGACATGTTTGGAATTACCATTTCTGTTATACAAGTTTATTTATAGAAAATGTTTATGCAAACGTGAACAACAATTACAAACTGTTAGATAAGGATTTTTTTTTCTATAGTACGACAAATCAATGTCGGTGACGTTTTTATTGTTGGTTGCTATGTTATTATCATACAATTTTTTGTTAAGGACTGCTTTTTTTCTTCCATTTTCCGGACCTGAACTTTCATTAAGTTTCAAATTCACAGCATGTGCATAGCAATGTTTGTTGTCAGTTGAGCTGTAATATCAATTTTGAATGGCATTATAATCGTATTTTTGAAAACTTTATTCATTTTTTATCGTTTTGAGCTTTTAAACTATAATGACAGTCAAAGGAATTTTGCATTTTAGAAGTAATATGAAACTAAAATAAGCAACATTACTTTTAGGAAGCGACAGATAAACTCAGCAATACAGTATGAAGAAGAGACATATGACGCATTCAAAGATGCAACAGTTGCTATAGCAATCGGCTACTACCAAAACAAGGACATCGGTTTAAAGAATGGATGATCTGTAGGCCTATCCAAATTGAGCTGCATCTTGCCCATGTTTGTCTCAAACGTTCTCCTTCTAATAATTCGAGATGTTGTTCTGTTTGTGTTATCGTTGACGGGTGACAGGACGTTTTGTAAAAGACAAAACTATATTTCATGACAGGCGATGTATCTGTCTCCATGGTTAAACAGCTACTAGATTTATATTTAAAAACTCTCATCTCGTAAGCTCACACTTCCCTGTCATGTTTTGGAGATGATACAGAATGAGAGTAGATGACATATGAATAATGCAGTGTAAATACATGTTTATTAAATAGAGGACGCAAGTTCTAATACTGCAACCACCAACTCTCCTTTTTCTGCAGGTCTCTACCTATTAGTAGTGGCACATTTACACTCGAATAACTCAAACATTTGATATTCTGAGATTCGAAGTACATAAACACACAATCTGTAATCTAGAATTAATAGTGCCGTATTCCACAAATTCGTATATCTTTTTGGAGGTTACCCTCTTTTAATCTATCTTGTGTAGTAGTTGATGCCATCATGACTTACTATGGTGTTAGTTGATGCACACCATCCCCAGGAGAAGCCACTGCTATCGACCTGCATGTATGAATGTATTTAACATATGCACGATGTCTGAATATCTTCAACTCTATGCACGATGCGTCAAAAGCTTCCTGTTGGTTCTTTTGTTCATTCATATCTTGACATATTATTTCCTTCTTGCTTGCTTTTTAGAAAGGTTCATCAGCGTTGAACGTTGCAGCTGCCTTCAATGCCGATGAAATTGTCAAACTTCTCATATCTAAAGGAGGTGACATCAATCACATCAATAAGGTAGTCCTTTAATGATTTCATGTTCATGTTTTTCTTGGGACCGAAGGACTTGGAAAGGAATTTTCTTCCGCTTCACCAGACCAGTAAGATAATCATATAGGATCAAGTTTGTAACGGCAAATACCAAAAATTTGAAATTTCTGGGATTGGATTTGTATAAGTGACAATATGCTCACTGCAATGTATAGTGGAACCTCTCTATGATCAGTACTACAGTTTTGCACTTGAAAGCATGCAAGTTCGCTAACCCCGTTCGTAAAAATTGTTAAGTTTGAAAAAGAGCATTTAATTACTTGCATGCCAAACCTCCCTGAGAGGTCTAGAATATAAATGATACCAGAAATAAGCACCCCTTTTACATGGCAAGTGTCTTGCGTGATTTTTTCTCTTTTCATAGAAACTTAATAAAAGCTTACTTTTTCTAGGATTGTAGTAATACCGTTTCTGTTGAAAATGAAGCAGAATGTTTGAAATTATTGGCATTGCAACAGAAAAGTATCAAACCTACAAATTGCAATGTAATTACTCAGCAGATGGAAATCTTTCCTTGGCACTCAAATGTCACCACAGTTCAAACAATGACACAGTAATATTTTATCAAACTTAGGTTAAACAAAAACTCACTAACTTTTATTTTAAGAAACGTGTTTCTGTGGAAAATGAAACAAAGGATGTAGTTCAATAGATCCTTAAATCACTGCTAGACATCAAGAATAAGCTGACTTTGTTACACGAAGCTTGGTTTAAAGCGTGCAGTTTATTTGTCAGTCACTTAGGCCCATTGTTATAGTATTAACAAATCAGAGATTGTTCACAAGTGTAAGTCTGCCCATTCCTGGTACTTCGATAGAGAGAGAAGCTAACCACTTTACTTTACCCAAATAATCCTCGCATAGTTGATTGAACCGTTTAGTTGATTTGATTGCGATTTTATGAATGAAAATATTTTAATAAAATGTATATTCATCGTCATCATCGGAGCGATTGAAGTGCCAGGGCCGTGTCTAATTCTCATTTTAAAATAATAACATTTTTGCATGCCAGTTGTTCATTCATTATTCTGTATTCCAACATACACTACAGTTAGCCCACGTAACTTTGTTATGTTATAACTAAAATGGCGATACTGCACTCATTCAAAGAATATCAAATTCTATTATCGAAAACAAGAGAAAATGAACAACCAACGTCGATCTGCCCATTTATTTTCTACGAAAAACCCCTTTATTTTTCCTCGTTCAGTTTATATCTTTCGGTTTCCATGCAAAATCTCTTCGATACTTAAAAATAGCTAAGTTTACACTAATTGACAAAGGGGACTACAAAATTGCAGACTTTATTCCCTACTGCCACAAGTTCGGAAGAGTTTTAACAAACGTACCTGTAAACAATTAGACCTATACCTGACTCAAAAAAGATCTTGCACAAAGATCATTCTGAATTTTGCTCTAACTATCCAATCTTTAGTTGTTGTTTTTCTTATCTTGGTGATAAGATACTTATGGGTTTTGATAAGACAATGCTAGCCTTGAATGATTCTCGTTACGCATCAAAAGGCATACGCTTCTATTGATTATCAATTAATCTTGCAAGAACTGGACTGCCTAGGCGTTGACCATGCCAACGTACTTTAGCTATGTCAACTTTAGAAAATAGGATATTCGTAGTTAATGTTGATAGTGAGCTTTCAATCCCAGCTAAGCTATCTAGTGGTGTTCCACAAGTACGTTTCCTAGGCCCGGTACTTTTGTATATAGCATAATGACAAGCCACTGGCCGTGGACTGTAACCTGATCTTGTGTGTTGATGACTCCTGCCTCTCGAGTGTAGGTGCAAACTCAAAAGAAATAGAAAATATTCTGACCAAAAACTCCCTGTGTGACTTGCTCGTAGCATTCGACTATGAAAGGATAGGACTAAGTCCATGCATTTTAGCATTTTAGTAAGGGTAAACAAAAATCTTTATTTCCAAGAAGGGAAACACCCAAATCAGACAGCTTGCGAATGTCACATTACTACAATCGACTTTAATACGTGTCAACAATGCCCATACCTCCTTAACCACAATCGTCGAATTTGAAAGCTGCCATTATATACCACAGCCCACCGATCGTCAGCAGACAAGTAAAAGCTGAAATGAAAGTCTCTTTCCTTCAGTATGTGTTCTGCACCATTTTGATGAATTTTCTACGTTTTTAAAGATTGTTTAACTTCTATTTGTACAAAATTGACTTCTCACTCAGTTGATTACTCTTTAATCCGTTTGTTCTACCACTGTTAAACTATGGATGCATTCCTCTGTACACACTGTTGAATCATAACTTAAAAAAGAAGATAGTGAAGGCACAACATAGATGCATTCTCTTTTGTTTGTATTTGCATTGCAGAGCCCATGTAGGCGTACAAAAATTTCGGGATATAAATGTAAGCTTCGTACTCTGTAACGCATTGATTCTGCCACTCTTAGATTATGCATACTTCCATTTGTACCCAATTTGTACCTTAAAACTTGAAAAAGAAGTGTTTTTGCCTTGGATGTGATTCCACAGTCGCCTTTATATGGAATTAGGAGTGTGTAGACCTCTGAGCTACGGTGTGGCGATGCCATTAAGTAGGACAACTGCTTTATATTCTTCTTTTTAAGCTAGGAATTGGTAACTGTTTTATTTGGTAAAGTTCGGAAATTTCGGAGATGTTTTTGCATTTTTACAGCCTTCCAAAGTTCACTGAATGATACTCTATGTATTTGGACGCTATTTACAAGAATCATGAATTGTGCATATAAATTAAGAGTGGAAGTTTGAGAAGGAAACAACTTCAGGGGAGTCAGTGAACCGTGTGCTCGTTTGGTCTAAGGAACTTGGTTTGAAAACCACCAAGCCAGATTTGCTACTCCTTTTCACGACATTAATGGAACCCGCACAGTCAATATGAGGGAAGTTGGGCAGACGGAAACTTTACAGTGTCTTAGGGTGAATGCGGAGGAAAAGTGATGACGTCACAAATCAAAAGGATAAGAAATAGTAAAATTTGACCCAAGATATCTAAAGACGATTTTGGAATAAGCCGTTTCCCAAAATATCAGACCTGTAGAGTAAATAGTGTGTAAACTGGAGGCGTCTGAATCTCAAATATCGCTGGTCAAAACTATGTTGACGTTACTCCTCACGTTAGGATCCAGCATCAAATAATAAGGTTTTGCTAGAGAAAGTGAAAACCTTGAAAGCTAAATATCTCGGTGTTGGGAAACGGCAACACTCTCACATGAAAATTTAGTATTTTTTCCATATTTCAGACATTTTCAAAATCGTGACGTCACACTTTCCCTCTGCATTGTATCTGTTTTTTCACACTTCTGTCTCGGTGAACAGGCTTAATGAACACTTTCTCTAGAATCCACTTTTAGGACGCTCAGCAAATCGAATATTGGCGTACTGTAACGACGGTGGAATGCATATATATTTAAACAATGAGCGCTCTGCAAAGATAGTTGAGGAACATAAAGATTTAACAACGAAATTCGAGCACCTGACCCACGTATTCGTAGCATGCGGTCTACTAACGGGTAAATTAGCGATTTCCTTTCCTTCTTTTGTAGTTAGGGTCTACGGCACTGCATTCAGCAGCAGAGAATGGCTCATTAGAATGTTTGCAGCTACTTGTGAGCAGGGGTTGCAATCTAAGTATTCTTAATAAGGTAAGTGTCTCTATTGTAATCATGATACATGTTGGTTGTGCTTGTTTGCATGCTAGTAGTTTTTGGTGAGTCAGTCAGACCGCTCGTTAAACTTTTGAAATGTGAAAATAGCTGTATGTGGTCGCATCCTACAACAGCAGATTGTATGCCTTGAATAACGCGCGTGTGTGTTAAAGGCCATACAGTACTTCTCACTGCCATGCATAGATTTATAGAGACATAAAACAGAGACACGTAGATGCTTGTAAATGCATTTTTGGTGGTATGCAAGCATGCATTAATTATGCGACGATTCGAATTCATAAAACTGCATTAGGATCTTTAGTAATTTCTCTGTCATTATTGTATACATCAACAAGTAAAACAAGATGAAACATGAAACGCCTTTATGGTAGGCGTAGACAAAGGGAAAAGGAAGGCTGAGATATTATAGTGAAAGAAGTGAAAGTCCCAAAAGCATCGGTATGTGTGTCAATGCATTTTATTTGTATGAGAATATATTAATTTTTCTCGTTAGTAATGAGTTTACAGAGAGAGGAGACAGTTCAATAGTAGGGCACTGAAAAGGGCTGTCAGTGTTACAGTAGAACGCAGATTGCCACCATGGACAACCAATGATAGAAGCACCTGCCGTATTAAACACCCGATTCTGCTTTTCTCCGTTGGATATACATTTTGTTTGGTTTGTGACCATTATTCACGGTAGGTTTGAGGGTGGGGATTGTTGAAGGACTCAAAATTACCAAATTGTGCACATATTGCATACTTTCAAAGATGCATGCAACTAGACATGCAAAGTTTTTTCCATTAAATCCAAAACTGTGAAGACATTTGAATGTTATAGTTATAGCAGAGACTGTTTTTACTGCATTCGCTTCCTTAAAGTCTTCTTTCGCCCGTTTCTTTTTCTGTGTTTTCTCCCTTTGCCCATTGCGACTTTAGTGCCCTACATGTTGCGCCAATTTCACTTAATTTTTCTAGTCAACAGAATTTAAGCATTTCTAACAAACCTCTCTTTTTACTATAGGATGGTCATACTGCAGAAGATCTTGCAAATAGGAACAGACATACAGATTGTCAATTGACCTTAAGGAAGGTATGTTTGCGCCACTCAATTAAAAGATCCGTATTATGCAGGGCGATCTAAATAACAGGCCTGGACAACATGCAGCTGGAGACCACGACTGGAGGCCATCGTGAAAATGTAGATTGGCTGTGGAGAACTGGTATTTTGTATCATGATGATAGTGTTAAATGCATCCTTGGGCAAAATCATCCATAATAGGTGTGATCTGAGACCAGAGGAGGGGTGTCAACCAAAAAATAATCAATATAACAAAATGTGGTATACATTCAACTCACTGATTTTCCTACAATACACTGTATTGAGGTACAAAGAAATAGTATAAACAAAGTCCACAGACTGTTCTAAGAATGAAATATTGATTTAAAATCAATAAAAATAATTAACGTTAATATATTAGTATGCTGACAGTGTGAAAACTTTCTGCTTAGTCTCCTTTGTTGACCTTGG
>JAAAKL020018898.1:0-10051 GCA_010016065.2 Carybdea cf. marsupialis auct. non (Linnaeus, 1758)
TTCAATGTGTGCCCGGTCCTCGTGGCAGGCGGTGACGTCACAGATTATATTTAGCAACAGAGACTTATGCGGAACTCGCGTATTAGTCCCTTTCATTTGATAGCTGATGCAACATTTCCTCAAAACGTGCATCTAAAAAGGAACTGCAGTGACATAAAAAATATAACATCCTAAATTTCGTCACCTTGCAATTAGAACTCAGAAAGGGAAATCTAGTAACACATCAGTGACAGAAGGGGGGTTTCAGTGCCCACTTTAAGCCATAAATAAGTACATAAATTGTCTCTATCCACATTGTCAGCCCTACTACACAAATTTAGGGGTACTGGTAACATCAACTTACCTCCATAAAGTAGAAGAGTGATGCATCGTTATACAATACATCTTCAAGATGCAATTTGTGTCCTTGTACAATATGCCACTGATATATATGCCCAAATGTGCTATCAGTGAACTCTTTGAGTAGCCTTGGAACAATAAAATAATTGAGGAATTTCTTAAAATTGAACACAACTAATACAAAGCAGCCCAAAAAACTGTTAACTCTACCATTCACACTTGAATATATGTGTAAGGAACAGTCAAATGCAAATAGAGGCATCCTGGAAGAAGCACCCCTGATTACATTAAATAAGCGCCCCATATTTAAGTGCGTCATTGCTAATTCAATTTCTTTTGTAAATTTCAGTAAACGACTTAATACGGCAATACTGCAATACATTAACATTCCACTAGTCTTCTGATAAGGGGTAAATACACCGACAAGCAATAATTCACTCTTTTGTTCATCAATAATTTCCACATCCAATTATTACACTCTTCTGTTCATCAACTTACAACTAACTTAAAAATAACCGATATAAAAAGAGTTATTTCCCGGCTCTACGTATCTGTACCTTACATTTTTAACCTTGACAGCGTACGGCGATAGTTAACCTCGTATTCGTGAAAAATTGGGGAAGCGATACTTCACGAAGTTTTTAGACATAGAGGATTAGGCTTAAATGTGATAATAGTTGCTAACGTACGTTTCTGGTGATTTAAATGAACTTTCACGCCAAAGAGGATTTATTGGGTATGAATGGCAGGTGGTTTATCATAGCAAGATAACCATTAAGTCGCTGTAAACATGTAGAACACTGAAATTACAAACATCCTCTAACTTAACCGAGATCGAAGATCTCCATCGTTTTGAAACATTCGAAGATTCTTCGGTTTCTTGAGTTGTACGTAGGCCACAAGACCAAATGTTTTAACAAGTACAAGAATAAAAAAGGAGGTAAATGAAGTTTAGCTGCAAATGTCTGCAAAGGTTTAGTTCTTGGGTATCATTTTCTGCATGAAACCCCACAAAAACTTAGACATAGGACTTCCCCCTACATAAATAATACTTGCAGTATTTTCTCACAACACAAACATAATGAGATTTGACACCATCACTATTGTGGCTTGCGCTCGTAATACCAGTTTAGACTGCGCTTTTCTTTTGTCGAAATTTGCCCTCGCCATTCCATGAACGTGTGAGAAATTGGAAGAGAATGTGTGTTCCTCTTCTACCCTGATTATTGTGACCACATGACAAATACTAATTATCTCGCTAATCGCCACAATGGCTACTAATCCTCAACCGGAGTATATTGACATCAAGCCCTATGAAGTACGAAGGTCAGCCTCTGTGAACTGTGAATTGACCCAAGAGTTAAAGAACCGTTAGTTTCGTCAGTTATGAAGCAAGGTTTTGAGGAAGAACTTGAAAAAGGTAATATGGTATTACATTCTGTAACACGCAAAAAAAGGTATTAATACGATGTTAGTTCTCAATACTGACGATGCGGGATTTAGGCAGGCTTTAGACGAGCGGTTGCAAATAAGCCTCACTCAATGTCATGCCTCGACAAATTTGCCTACAAAATTTGTACAAAAGGTATGTCTTATTGTTTTGAAACTAAAACACTAGCTAACAATAAAATTTAATAAACCAGGTCTGGCTGAGTTTAATACTGAAAGTAGGCAACAGCTCGACTCAGCTAATAAGTACCCTGTGTACCTAGTTTGCTCGCCTGTTCTCTACAACTTTCAGATTTCTTCCTACATTTAATATGAGAATTCAAACTACTATTCATACAGGCAATCATAGTTTGCTACGCATTTCAATCAGGCTAATTTGTAAAAGAGAATATTAATCATTGATAATTTTGATAGTGCATATGGAGCAGAGAAAACCATACTGACGCAACAAATATGTATTATGGCTGCATTTCCCGACAAACTACGTTTGAAAAAGTTTGGTCGCAAGAAGTAGTCTTTTATCATCGTAAGAAATTTGTCCACTTTCATGTAGGAATTACTAGCAAAAATCGTAAACATAATACTCCATAATACTTAAGCAAAGGCTGATAGTACGTAAGTTACAAAACATAGCTTCTTATGGCATACGTGTTTAAGAATGCCGTTGGTACAGCTCGTTTCCACACCAATGTGAGCATTGCATGTCATGCGTCTTTTAGGATGCAATGAAACTTGCTTTTGATGCATACTTATTTAAAACGGGAACATTTTTAAGATAAAGATGTTTATCGGGAGTTGTCTTTTGGTATACGGGCAACAATGACTAACGCACGCGAAATAGTGACAATACAATTATCAATATCACTGTGCGATCTAACCTTCATTTCAATTGCCCTGAGCCAATACTATGCAATAGTCCATCTAATAATAGTTGCAACAACAGATTAGCAGTTTCGTGTTCTACGCTCACGCACACTGATAATACGTCCCCATGTGATTAAGACCTATATGTAAAAGTAGAATGACCGCAAGTTTTAAAACATCACTCTGTCCCTTGTTATCTGCAGCAGAATTTTCATTTTAACACGTTTTATCTGCGACACCATAAATACTAAGGAATGGGTCATATTGAAGTCTAACGTCAAATCAAAACACCACAACCCTATTTACAAAGCATGTTTTAAGCGAGAATCACACGATGGAACCAGTTGTATTCAACTACACTCGCCCCAGTCTATTTTGGGCTTCAACTAATTTGACCCTTTGTGATCATGATTTTTAAGTTACACACTAGTTGCCGGTTATCTTTAACTGCACGTAACTGTGATAAGAGCTTTATGCAAAGCCAACATCCGTCATAAATCTACACCGTCTTTGTTTCTTTGTGAAGAAACTACTTTCACTTCACACAGTAATTTCGCAGACTCTTTTCAGGCTATTGACAAAGAAATAAGCTGTTGAAACACTAAGAAGTGTAGCTTTCGTGGAGATGTTACACAAGCTCTTGTTAACACCACAGGCGGCAAGGCAGATGCAAACTTTTGTGAACAAAACAATAGGCTAGCTCCTGAGACCACAGAACTTTGCTGATAATAAGCATCAGAAAGAATGAGGTTTTAAGTCTAGTACAGTCTAGGGTCCCTGCACTTAACAAGATTTCTGAATGGAGAGGTTTAATAAATTTTTGGAACAAAGTCATTCTCCAATACTGATCAACAAGTATCGTTTCGGAAGAAACATTTCACGTGGATTCAAATGTTGAGGAAGCGAATTTATATTTCCCCACCATTCCTTTCCTTTACCCACGGTAAAGTACTTTGAAAACTGACTTCGGCCTTCAGCCACAGCTACTACTTACAATGAGCCCTTTTATTGTTGTCAAAGTCACCTCTCCATTCTTAAAACTGAATTGATGCTGGTTGTCAGAGAGCCTGGCTACAATATGACGAGCTCATTACACCCATGAGGCTGTTGATATGGAATAACATGTAAACATACTATCAACGCCTTCTGTATTGAATCTCTAATGTTCTGCCAAGCAGTGTCAAACGTCTACACACGAATGCTACAATAGAATGCAATCGATCGCTGCTGTATGACCCGAATCAAGCCCGCAGCTCGTGATTTTGGCACTATGACATGCAAAATGCTGTTGTTACTGCTTTCAACTGGTTGTAAGAATAGAATGCGTTCTATTTTATCACGCATTGTATTCAACTTGAAAAAGTCACTCATATGAGGTCATGCGAAACTGTTAACAATCATCTATAATTTACTCAACCGAGTTGAATGCAACTAGTTGCACCGTGTAATTCCCGCTTTAGTTGATACCACCTCATAACACAAAATAACTAGACAATGTCTGCGTATTGTATCGTAAAATAAATATTTCCCTTACTCGTTCAGTTGATTTCTAGCATGCTGATAAGCCTCTTCAAAACAGGCAGGGTCCACTTTATTCTTGTCTTTGCAAATCTCAGCTAAAATAACAAAGATATATAAATTAAATATCGATTTAAAAAGACAACTCATCGATACTTGGACTCTATACCACGAACAATTTGTTTAAGTATATAAATCACTAACTATTCATTACAAATGTGCTTGATTTTGCAATAAAGTAGGAATTTAATTATTACCCTATACATTAAAATATTTCTAAGTTGATTTTCCTGCTACAAAACACCTAAGTTAAGGATCCACAATAATTTAACATAAACACGAATATATTAAAATAATTACAAAATGAAAACAAAATCTATTTCCTTTGAAGTTTTCCAATACTCCAAAGCTAGATTTCATTGACCTAACAAAGCAAATATTTCAATAGCTATGGACGACTGTCACCCTCTGTGGCATGGAGTACAGACTTCAGAACATATGAATACTTTGTGGCATCCCCACTAATCATGAATGGGAGTCGAGGATAATGGAACCACGAGCTAAGTACGAACATGCATCGACTGGTTTGCATGTACATATACTGGCAACAAAGACACTATAAAGTCTCTATAAGGCTCGGTTTGAGGGATGTTATAGTGTTATAGAGTCACGAAACGCACTGTGGCTGTAGAAATCAGACACAAAGAGATCCGTTATCTTTCAGCATATTTCAGAGACCAATCTGTATAAATAAATCACCTTAACACGCATCGCGGTTACTTTTCTGAATACATTAATACTTTCTTTACTTAATGATCTAATGATATTGCACATTTTCCAGCTACCTTCAACTGCTATTGCATGTTTCATGCATACCCTCCAGAGACACTAGTAGGCACTGATAAAATGACCTTCCAAGATTTGCAATGCATTCCTTTCAATAAAAAAATTTGTAAAATTCCTCCTCCACACAAACTCGATCTTTTGATGTGGTTAGTAAAACTTGTAAGATATCACAGCCCTAATCTTTCATATTGGTCTATTTAATATGACAAACTAAACTGTTACACAGTCATAACTCTCTCATCCTAAAAGCTAAGGAGGATTTTTTTAATTTTGAAGGCTTATGATGGCTGGAAATCTCAAGAACATTAAATAATGATTTCAAGGAGGAGGAGGACGGTTCTGAACAAGTTTAACTTTTACAGTTACAGAATCGTTATGATAACATCGCAATGAAGAAATAGCAAGTACACAGGCATGCCAAACTAACCAATATCTCTTATTAAAAAAGGTATAGCCTGCACGAAATAGCAAATACATTTTCGTACTGAAAAGCTGATCTAGTTCCAAAGACACTGATGGGCCAAAATGACACGAAGCTGGCAGTCAGAGTTCTGATTGGCTACTATAAAAACACAGTTGGGTATCAATTTCATTGATCTCTTCTCAATTGCAATTCTGACGATTCTGAAAAGTGTCAGACGAAAAAGGCTTTTCAGTACTAAAATATTTTCGTTATTTCGTGCAGTTTTATTGTTCTGTACCACCAACAACCTATTTAGAAAATAAAATCAATTAAAACAAACGAACTGTAATGACCAGAATAAATCATGTGACCGAAAATTAGTACCATTTCCCTTTTTGTCGTGTGAACACACTAGTTTCTTTAAACACAATCAGGTGAATACTTTCTCAAACCAAACAACGTATGACAGCTATTGAATATGCTCTTGCCAGTCTCAATTTCACTTGAAATAAGACATTCTGCTTAAATCTTTTCTTAATTGCATGAGGCTCCTCAACTGAAAAAGGGTATTTACCTTCTATTCTGTGCCTGACTTTTGAAGAAATACCAATCGGAAATTCGGCATCAAGAGAGATATACCTGGTGTAAACAGTGACTGCATCCAATATCGTTGCTGGAAACGAAACCGTTTGGAAATTTTATCACAAGTGTGACTGCACGCATGTACCATAGTTGATGGACATGATTTAGAGAACACTATATTTACAACAGTTATGAATGATATTAAGTTCGATAGCAATACTTATACAAACAGAGGTTTAAGGATCAAATAAGATAACAATACGAAAGGAGGTTGAAAGGACGTTTTATAACATTCAGTCACGCAATGTACGGTAAAGCCGGAAATTGTTTTTAAGGAGATTTTCCATTTTTTAATGTTATTGTTTCATACTTTTTATACTTTCTGCCCGTTGCCTCTACGACCTACCCATAGTAAACTATTAGTATTCTAAATAAGCCCAATATCCACTGATTGGCTAAGAATGTCTCCGTTCCCTCTATTTTCTTTTAAACATTCAGTGTCTGCACTTATTTGCTGTAACAATGGAGAATCGAGCTTTATACTCGCTTTCTAGCTCATACAAATAACCAGCTGGTAATGTCAATTTAGCTACATAGCACTGCGCATTTTCAAAACAGATTCGCTTTTTGTCAACTGATTTGAAGCTTTCGAGTGTCTTGTAAAGGATGCCGTATGCATAAGCCGCTTTTAACTAAACGTAATGATACCACTCTGGAGACATTTCAATCAGCGAACTCTGAATGTGTAGACGCAGTTGCTTATACTATTTTAACCCAAATTGCGTATTGAAAAGTCTTTTTCAGAAAACTCTACGGCAGGGTTGGGGCAGGCACAGCACGTTTTAAAACAGTTTCAAGATTATTTCCACTGCAAAGAAAACATAGAGACAGTTAATAAAAACATCATAGAACTATAAAACTATGAAAGCTTCTCCCGCATTTAACTTCTTGACGAAAACAAGAGTTTCGAACTTGGGCGCAGCTCTTTAAAAGTACGTAACACATACCAGTATTTAGGTGGGCACTGTATCTCATAAAAGGATTCTCCGGGAATTTAAAGAGTATCTAGGGAGATATTAAGAGTAATCTGACTTCCGCAGCAATATTTTGAAATGCCCTAGGCTCGATCATCACTGCCTCTGTAGACACCATTAGAATGCATAACCTTCACATGAAGCTGTGCTAATACTTTGTATGACAAAATATAGAATTTAGGCACTTCTGATATTTAATCTGCTGCTTCAAGGCAACTCACGATCACATGATATAACAGCGATTTGGAAACGAGATCTATGAACTATGTAGTGGTGATGTACGAAAGCCAAAATTACACATCCTGAGAAATTCAACTACGTCATCGATGTAAATAGACAAGGTGGATTTACAACGAAAAGAAAACGAACACTCCAGCGGCCAAAAGTGAGTAAGCTAGCCAAATAAGAAAGTACAAAGCGAAGTGAACGCGTACAGTAGTTAAGAATCTTTGAATCTTTCCATGACCAAATCAGCAGACCGTCTTTTGCCATCATCGCTTCAGCAATAGCTCCTGATTAACGGTAACTCTTTGTTTCGTCGCATGTGTTAGTTAGGGTGTAGGAAGTTTATAAAGCTATTATACATTTTAAACCTGTTTCATGTACTTTTTTGTTGTTTTAGTTAGTATAAATTTACAGTTGTACAGTTTCCTGACGATGGAGCATAACTTCCAAAGCTCGCCTTGAACAAGAGATACAATCTCTGCCAAAAGAGTTGCGAAGATTTGCCGGAAATGTCACCAAAAGGAAAAAAATCTTGCAAGACAGTAGCCACAACAGGCGCTTTCATTGATGCTGTTACTTGTAATCTGCCCCTTTCCCAATGGCATTAGGTGGCTCTGGTATTTTACTCTCCGAAATTGATTTTTTCAAAATTGTGAGAGTGGTGCTGCTTGAGACACAGCTTTTTCTCAACGCTTTCCTCAACGTCGTAGGTACAATACAGATTTTAACTAAGCCTCTTATAATTTGTTTTAAGTAACGTTCTTAAAGGAATTGTCCATGCATTGAAAAACACCCAGCTCTTTACAAAGAAGATAGAAACGGGCCCTTAACATAATTCTTGACAAGACAAATTTGATCTCACCAATTTTTAGTCGGGCACTTCTATTTACCTCCTTTGTCCAAATAAAGCCATCTTTATCACAACTAAAATAGTATGAATCATTGTGCAAGTGTTAACTTTTTCTTGCCTTTTGTCAGGCCTATAATAGTGGCCAGGGAAAACAAAATGAAAATGAATGAAGCAAACGTAAGATTAGACTCAGTGTTGATAAACGTAAAGAACAATTGGAAATAAGTCACTAACAAACCTGGGTCCCAGGCTACTGCAGCGTGCTACTGAACCAACTGAGCTACGGGATTCCCGAAAACAAAATTCGTTTCCTCTTGTGACCACATGAGCTCTCTATCATCAATCGATATCGATCAAGTCGATATCCTACTCAACTTAATCAATAAAATCAGTACAGAAAAATGTTAAAGGTTAAATATATTACAACAACAATACTCACTTTTTGTTCTAGGTCTACCTCCTTGCTGGTATGCCGCCTCGTTTCCAAGTTTGGAGGATTTTGACTCAATATCTTTACAAGAAAGCTGTCCATTAATATCACCAATTGAAAATGGTTGCCAATAGTCCGAAAATAAAAAGTCTGTGGCAGGTTGATTCATGTTACTAGATAGCATATTCGTCTTCGAAGAACCGAGTTGCAATGATAATCGATTAGGGCTAACAAGAGAACAACTTTTTGTAGTGGAATCGGAATCGAAACAGTTTTCTTTTAACCTAGAAATTTCTATCTCTGAGTTAACTTCTTTCCTGTTAGAGTCATTGGTTGCACATGAACCGTCTGCGGTACCCCTGACAGCGGTACATTCAATTGACTGCCGCTGCCTTATTGACCCAATACTCTTTTTTCTCTGCAAAATTCTTGCTCTTTGTTGAGCGACAGCTTGAAATGTACTCGCAGCTAAGTAAAAATCGAGGAAATGTCTCATTTCCTTGCAATCTAAAAATTCCATGAAATATCCTAGAGCTACAGGGTCTTTCATAATATCCGAAAGACTTGGTGACAATCTTGATTTGCGAGACTCCGATTCTCTTGGCTACAGAAGGAAAAAGGAATCCGTTGATTAGTGAAAAACTGCGCACCACTATTTAAAGCAAATAACGTATCTAGGGTTACATCAGGTCAAGGAACGGAGTAAGAAAATAAATGTAATATGAAAGAAGCATGATTGTTGGGGAGAATGACACAACATCGTTCTGAAAACATCGAAATCTCTGTTTGTTTTGTTAGTATCATTGCATTGAATTAAGTCAAATCAAGATTAAAGAAAACGTTTATCAAATGTGCAGCATAAGGGACAAGGAAATCGTAAGTCTTTGGCAACCTTCCTCCAATAAATCAACATCATCATGGGTTGTCTACACAGTCGTATTTTACATGTAAAAACACTCACTGTCATTAAAAACCAATTATTCTCCAGTACAAGGCTTGCCATAGGAGCTTTAACTATGTAAAAAATGATCAGAAATCTGTTATCAAATTTGTAGAGAAAATCTGCGTGCGCGACTCTCCAATGACTATGAACAATCTACTGCCTTAATGACACCTTTAAACTCTCATTGCCTCTTTAAACTAAATGACTTCATGGATCGACCCTACTTGCATTCGGCCCCAAAGAGCGTTTGCAATATTTTTATACTTGTTATAAGAGGACCTTCTAGGTTTTTGTTCTGTGTCTAAAGGAGAGTTTTTCAATTACAATTGAATGTGTATCAAAAGTAAATGCACAAACATACCTTTAACTGGCATCCATGTCTTTCCAAAAGATTCATCAGATCTAGATATAACAGATGGATAATTTCTTCTGATAATGAGCAATTTTTGCAGGGTAACTAACAGAATGGATGTGTTCCTGTACACTAGTTGATATGGCATAGTATCAATTAGAAGGCACCTAACATAAACAAATGCTGCAAACATTGTAATGATATGAGTATAACCAT
>JAAAKL020018899.1:0-10051 GCA_010016065.2 Carybdea cf. marsupialis auct. non (Linnaeus, 1758)
GCATCAACCAAATTTTCACTATTAGATTAATAATTGAGAAGTGTCTGAGTCATCAAATCGCTTTAATCCTCGGTGCTATCGATTAGGAACAACTGTTTGATTCAGCCGAGAGAAGAGGTTTCGTGAAGGTTCTGTCCTTGGATGGTATACCAGATCATTATAATAAAGTTATTGTTTTATGTATGCTGCAGTTAAAGTACGAAATGAGGTTTGTAGCTGGTTTCGTAATAAATCGGGGTTTTAGCAGAGCTGTGTTCTATCCCCATTTATAGGGAGTACCCTGCTCAAGGTAGTATTGACGAGCTGTACTTCGGCGAGTTGATCGTAAGGGCTTTGTTCTATTAGGAACAAGCTTTGATAGCTTCTCTGATGGAGGGTTATATATGTACTTGTAGAAAATAAACATGAAAGCCACGTTGAGGCGTTCCTGGATCAAGTGTGGGGTTACAGCTTTCGTGTTGCCAGAGGATTCTGCGTGAATTGATCTATTTTGAATTTATTGGAGTTGAGCGATGTGGCTGTTTGGTGCAACAGCGAAGAGAGGGCATGCATATTCCGTGAAAGGTCTGATGCAGGAAATGATAAGTAGAGGAATAAACTCATCAGGGAGAAGACTTTTGTATCTTAGGATAACTCCTAACTTCTTGGAGCAAGAGAATCTAATTTTACTGAAATGTCAGTCCATGAGAGATTTAAAGAGGAATTAGCTTCAAGTAGGCGCTGTGTATCAACTCGCTTTATTGCCTCTCCTTTGAAGACGAAATCAGGATGAGCCCTCATATTGCGCCGCCTTAGAAATTGGGAGCTCTTTGGTTTTTGATGCGTTAAAACTTACAAGCCATACATCTGCCCACGCCTCAATTCCCTCAAGGTCAGCCTGATGCTCCTTGTGGGGTTCGCTGGGACCTTCGACTTTTGCAATTGATGTTTCTGTTGTCGTGTCATCAGCAAAGTGGTGAGGTTGTCCCCTAGGTCGTTTATGAACACCAAGAAAAGAGTTGGTCCAAGAATGCTTTCTTGGGGTACTCCTGATAAGACTGGGAGTTGTTTTGATATTAAGCCATAAAATATACAATGATATAAAACTTACAATGATCGTTGACGAAGAAAGTCAGCAAGCACCTCAAATAGTCGACCATCAATTCCATAGGCTTTCAGTTTACAAAGAAGTCCCTTGTGCATACACCATGAAAGACTTTTGCGATTTCAAAGGAGAGAAAGTGACTATCGTGCCCCTGAGAAAGGAGCTCAACCCAACCCTGATACTGTGCAATCAGACAGTTTAAAGTGGATCGTTTTCTACTAAATTTGTATTGCGTGTTTTCCAACAACAGATGTGACTCAAGGTATTGGTAAAGGGTCTTACTAATGACGCAAGGGATCGCATGAGCAGTTTTGAACACCAAGAAAAGACTTGGCCCAAGAATGCTTCCTTGGGGTACTCCTGATAAGACTGGGTGCTCTTTTGATTCGAAGCCATCAAGGAAAACTTGCAATGATCGTTGACGATAAAAGTCAGCAAGCACCTCAAATAGTCGACTATCAATTCCATAGGCTTTCAGTTTACAAAAAAGTCACTTGTGCCATACACAATGAAAAGCTTTTGCGATGTCAAAGGACAGAAGGCGAATATCGTGCACCTGAGAAAGGAGCTCAACCCAATTTTAATACAGTACAATCAGAAAGTCTAACATAGATTGTTTTGTATGAAAACCGTATTGTGTGTCTGCCAACAATAGATGTAACTCAAAGTATTGGTAAAGGGTCTTACTAATGACGCAAGGGACCACATAAGCCGTTATTCAGGCTTTCGGGAATGATCCCGCTGCAAAGTCTTTTCTATAGAGAGAGGCGAGAGGACCAGCAAGTTCAGGGGCACATCTTTTAAGGATAAGATTGGGAATCGTGTCAAATCCTGAATCTTTGGTGACATCCAGCTGGCTTAGCGTTCTGAGGACCTTACTAACAGTTATGTTAGCATTGGTGATTTTTGCATCGGTTCGTGGCGGAAAGAGGGGAGGAGTTAACTAAAGAATTTTCTTTTTCAATATTTCGAAAGTTCAGAGTATAAGAACAGAGTATAAGAATGACTAGAAAGTCGCTCATAAAGTGAAGACCTAATGTTTTCATACAATAAGATCGACCAACTAAAGATGATGGATACTGTGAAGATGCTAAGAGCAGAATAGCCAAGGCCCATGTTTTTTTCAGAGTTGAAAAAAGTTTGGAATAATAGGAAGATATGTCTGCGAACCAAGATTATAATATTGTAAGCTACTGAGATGACATTAATCAAGAGTAGTTCTGAAATGTGGCCTTTCGGAAGACGGGGAATAATTTGTAAGATGTTTCTCAAAGGAATCGTCTACAAATTTGTTTGGGTACCTGGTTGACTGACTGTATTTGAAGCAGTAAGCTCTACAAAAACGTTGCTCTATCCTGCTTCCCGAGGGTATGGTAAAGATTGGTTGAGATGACTATGACACGTTTTGGGGATAAAAGATGACGGATTACAAAAGATCTTCCTGTTCATCTATCTAAGGAAAAGCGGAAAGCATGTCATCTCTGAATGGTTTTAGAAACGACGAATAACGATTTAACGGGAAATAGAAAGCCTTGGAGGGGCATAAAGAGAGAAGGATATGAAAATATTACGATGAAGAAGGATTGTGTGTAGCTGTGTTGGCCTCAGGCGGCCTCTTGTTGCAGTGAGTTATTTGTATTAGCAGTAACACTTAAAATATTCTTTGAGGGTAATATATGATATACATACTTTTTTCAAGTTCCTAGGTTCAGGATGGAAAATTCAAAGAGTTTGGGAAAATTCCAAAGAATAGCAGCCCCACAGCCACCAATTGACAATGTTATTCTTGAAATTGTTAAACCTCTGATCGTACCAGAATGAAACTTGTGCCTTCTGAAAAAAAATGGCTTGAAATACCTTAGATTCCATGGTATTTTTTTACCAAGAGTCCTTGGATTTATTTATTAATATTTTTTTTTTGGTTAAAAGGTGTGAGATCTTGCCAGATTGATTGACAAGAATTAGGGGTTATGTATTTTAAAACAGACATTGAACCAATGTGTTAGGATGAATCAATACTCATGCTTCTTGTAGTTTACATGTATAAACAATATAAAAATCAAACATAGAAACAAGTGCATATAATTAGGCCCATATTATATAGAAATAAAATCTGACAATCTACGTATAACCGGGAGGGACCTAGTCAAAGGCCGAGGGGTGGGAGTCTGCTGTGCAAGTACTTGGGTAGAGTACCACTATCTGCAGGCCCAGATTTAACAATAGCCCCACTAGGTCTGGGCCTATGGGCATATAATGCCTGGTGGCAGAAAAGGTTGGCACTGATTGATTTTTTCTTAACAAAAACGGGATTGATATGATTTATCATCAACGTGCCAGGTGCACTTTGTCACCGCACTAGCTATTTACGGAAAAGTGATTTAAAACAACACAAGAATTCCGTGGCAACTTACAAACTGTAAGATGTCTCCTAAGAATGGCAGCTGAGAATTCGGTATAGTCTTCCATTTCCATCACATTTGGCTCATCAGCTGCGTTCTATCCATTGCTTCTACTATCCCTAAATTTTTGGGGATTTCAAAAGAAAATCTCACGAAAACGGAGCGGGAAATATGCTTTTGTCTAGAAGGATGACATATTGCTGAAGATTGTCCTTTAGAGGTTTTGCGAGTTCAATGTGCTAGAATAGGTTTAAAAATGAATGTTAAGAAGATTCAGTCGGTCTTTAACTGCTTTCAAGGAATTAAAGTAAACTATCGTATAAATCCATTTGGTTACATGTAGGGAAATAAAATCTGCAAGGCTACATAGAACTGTTAATTTTGTGTAATTATGATCGTTAAGGCACAATTAAATATAATGAACGAAATCGGTAGAGATGTAGTTTCTTGGGCACGTTCTAAAATATCACAGCCCAGAATAGATGCTCAAAAAGATTTTTGGAAGCGTCAACAATGTTTAGTTTTCCCAAGAAAAGAAATATAACATTAAGAATTGTAACCAAATTAAATCTTTAAAAAATCTAACTGGTTCCCAAAAAAGATTTTTGGGAGCGTCAACAATGTTCAGTTGTCCTATAAGTTCAGTTGCATGGATATCTGAGAATTATGCTACCTATTACTAAATGGGTCTCTTTGCGGTTCAAGATGACTTGCATCCCAATAAACGTTAAAGATATGACGTGATCCGTATGAAAAGCTAGCAGAGAAAATACATCGTATTCCCACCGAAAACACGAATCCATGGGCCACACTATCACGACGTTTAGCTCTACTAACTGAGTTATGGTGATCCTATGGAAACAGGATTTTTATAGTCAATGTATTTTCTTTTAATCCTCCACCGGCCATCATTTGCATTCAGATTTACACAATTTTCAAGAGTTGATTTTTTGCAGTATTGAACTTGAACAATCAAGGATTAGAATGTAGACGATCAATGTGTTTACAAATAATTGTATTTTATAGAGATAAGAGACGTTGTTTTGAAATAGTTGGTTAAAGAATTTGGGTTATGATGATGACATATTTCCATAAACTTCTATCGTCTAAAATGCTGTTGCAGAAAGAAATGATGTAAGAAAATCACTCTGTATTGAAGAAGAATTTACAGCATATGTTGCCAGCACTTAATTATATACCGAGGATTGAGGAAGAAGTGGAAAGTGTGTCATAAAAAAGAAAGTGAGGCGCTTTGACATCTGGGTCTAAGGAAAGAATTCCGGAGTATCGAGGATCTAATGATTATCATACATGGAATTTTGTTGATTGGTTTAACAATTTAAACAAAGTCATCTTAGAGTATGACATACAAGTATGTATGAGTGCCAGCAAACAACCTAATCGTGCACCAGGATATGTGATGAGAAAGTGTGACGTCACAGTTTTGAACATTTTTGAATTAAGGGGAAAATACTCAATTTTCATGTTACCCTATTAGTGAGAACGTCAATGACCAAAAAGTAGAGAGTGATGCTCTTTCCCAACACGGACATATCATGTTTCAAAGTTTTGAATCTCTCTAACAAAACCTCATTGTTTAATTCTGGTTCCTAACTTAAGGAACCAAGGAATATCAACAGAGCTTTGACCAGAGATTTTTGAGATTCAAACGCCTCTAGTTTAAACACTATATACACTACTGGTCTGCTAATTTGGGAAATAGGCTATTCCAAGCTTGCCTTTCGATATCTGGAGTCAGATTGTGCTATTTCTAAAAAATTATGACGTCATTACTCTCCATCCGCATTGTTGACTTTCAACACTTACTTTAGAAAAGCTGTTATTAAAGTGCAAGTATGAACTCATGTTGATGGCGCTACGTACTCTATGCTACATATGGAGTTTGTCTGTGATACAGCTTACGGTTGTCAGCGAAGTACTATTTTCCAAACAATAAATTTAAATTAGCTGAGAACACTTTATACAATACCAGATATCAAATTTGTTTACGTCCAGTAATTAGCAAAAGGTTCATTGATCATGATACGAATTTAAAAATTCTGGATATAAAATGAGTTTTATGTTGCAGCTAAATATAATTTTCGAGCCAGTGCAAGCTCATTAGACCAAAGATGTTGCTACTGGTGTTGTACATTGAATAGTAAGATTTGTCTCCAGATATCTAAAGTACACCTTGGAATAGAATGCTTCCCGAAATACCGGACCTGTAGTGTATATAGAGTTTAAACTAGAGGCGTTCGAATTTCAAAAATCTCCGGTCAAAACTCTGTCAATATTCCTTGGTTTCTTACATTAGGAACCAGCATCAAGCAAGGTCTTGTATAAAACTTTGAAAGCTGATATCTAGGTGTTGGGGAAGGGCAGCACTTTTAATCTTGGCCATTGATATTCTTACTAATAGGGTAACATGAAAATTGAGTATTTTTGCCATAAATCAAACTGTGACCATCAAATTCTACTTATTTGCGTTTAGAGTCAACCTACCCATTGGAATTCCTATGAGGAGGGAAAGTGTGACGTCACGATTTAAAAATGTTCGAATTATGGGAAAATTCAATTTTTATTTTTATCTGTGTGAATCTACTAAAAACCATCAAAACATTTGGTATTATTACATGTTTCAAAATGAAAAACACATGGTAGTATATGCCCTTCTTGTCTTGCCATAAAAAAGGCACATTTTCACTACCAAGACAGCTTGAAGGCTTTTTCTGACATCCATGATTTGTATTTAAAAAACAACAGTTTTAAAAGCCTTGACTAAACAGTACAAGAAAAAGTAGATTTTACTTGAAATTCATTCAATTTACATTCAACTTCAATTTATTTGCATTCAAGAAGCAAAGGGAAATCTAAAGGATAAAGCAAAGCAATCAGCCTTGTTGTTTGGTAACAAAAATATTGATACAGCCATGGCTTTAAAGAGGATTTCGGCAGCTTCTTAACTTAAAATAAACGATTAAGAAATTTTATTTTGTACTTATGATATCTTACGGGGATTAAACAACAGATTGTTACACTTATTTCACAATGAAATGAACGTTTCATATTTTAAAAATACTTGCATTGCTTTGCAGACTCCAGAATTTAAGTTATTCTAATTTGTACCTATCCTATTTGCCTTAAGAAATAAGTTAGGCCTTGTTTCTCCATTGGCCTAAAAACGAAAGAAAAGTTTAAAGATACTTCAAGTGTTAATATGTTTTCAGGAAATAGGTAAAAATAAATTACGTTAAAAAGCTAAGACAAAAGTAAACAAAAGGGTGCAAAACATGGCAAGGACCTAACCATGGAGTAGAGTTTTTACACATTCTATGATAAACTAACTCGTGGAGTTGTAGTTCAAAACAAACTAAATTAATAATGACTGTTTTAATGTCATCCCTGTCCACTATTCTATTTCCCTGTTGCCAATATTTCAACCTATGCTAGCTATCTGCTTGTAGTCTATGTCAACTCGACTATCAGATCATGAAAAATTACTTTGTATATTGCTATTGTTAACCACTCAATTCTACAGAAGTTTTCCAAAAAGCATTACATTACTTTGAAAATAGTCTTCAAATAGAAAGTTTCATATTTTACCTTTAATTAAGAGTTTTCGATATAAATTGGCTTTCAATTTGTTGGGCATCAGTCTCTCCATAATCTGTAAAAATACAGTTTCTACTTTACACATTATTTCCTGGAATGGCTTACTAAACATAGATTATATTTGGAGGGAAGAAGGGGATCTTTCGACAATAACTTAGTGGTGTGCATCCTCGATTCTAATTTCCTGTTGCCAATATTTCAACCTATGCTAGCTACCTGCTTGTAGTCTATGTCAACTCAACTATCAGATCATGAAAAATTACTTTGTATATTGCTATTGTTAACCACTAAATTCTACAGAAGTTTTCCAATAGTAATTTCCAATGCAGTTCCTGAGGGCCTTGTACACTAAACAGTGAATGATACATTTGTGTCTTCTTAATTGTTAATTAGCTAAATGGTCAGCGAATTTTATAAAGGAATCTGTAGGGTTTTTGCTGTGCGATGTCACAGTCCCTTGCCTAAATAGTATGGGTGAATTAGTAGCGATTTTACTTTCTTAATTGTTCAATTGCGGCAGGGTTGTTGCATCTATTAATTTTGTAAACGAATGTGAGCGTTAAAAAGTTACAGTTGTCTATTACTTAGTTAGATAACAATCAAGAGAGGATCATGGACTCAGGACGTGGTCACATCATCTCATGACGTCGAACCATGCATTATTTACTGGTTTACTGAAGGCAATTTCGTTGTGATCGTTGTGTATGACGTGACGAATAATTAATCCGATATCCCACAAAGGACCAGTGCTTTTTAGCTATTGACTTCTCTCTAATTTATTCAGTACTATTCCAGAAAATGCTTTTTTTAAATAATTTCCTGGCTGCTAATGGTAACCACTGATCACTAAAAAAGACTGGATCGAGCAATCCCATTGCTTCCAGCATCGAAAAAGTGCGGTGACGAATACTAGTCCCCAGAAGTTAAAATAGCGAGGAAAGGTCCGCCATGTTACGTAACATGGTTTATAAGCTTTGCTTGATGGGGACTGAAACGACGCTCCATGATTGACCTCGCTTTGAGATGGAAGATTCTCCGTCCATTGCTTTTTAGATATCAGTGATGGTAACATGTATCCAGTGTTACCTATTCATGGTCGAGTGGGATATGGTGCAGCTGAGTAGGATTTGGTGGACAAGACAATAAAAACCAATGGCCCTCGTTTTTCAATGATAGGATCATGGCTATCATGCTGCAAACGTTACGCTGATTTACCTCTATACACCAACAATGGATGCAAGTGAAGCGGAAAGAGAAGAATTTTTGGGGTGGTGTAGCCAAAACTTTACAACGTACAGAGAAGACATGCAGTAATGATAAGGGGAAATTGCAATGCCCAAGTAGCAAAGGGCAGCTCAAACAATGGTATCAGAGAAAAGTAGGGTTTTGGTGAGAGAAACGCATGGGTACAAGATCTGGTAAACCTTTGTGATGCAAGCGAACTCACTATTGAAAGCACCATCATTCAACATCAAACTAACATCGCGATTCTTCAACTGGATTAGTCCTGGAGACAGTGTAAGGAACCAAGTAGATTACACTACGATTGCAAGACAGTAGAATACTGCTTTGCATCGTGTGAGAACTCGGCCTGGGCCTGACTCCGAAAGTGACCAGAAAATGTTTTGAGCAAGATTCAGGATAGGATAAAAGGCCAGGAAGAAGTAATCAAGCTTACCGTGTACTACATTATTCGCATTACTAAGACGTTCAGACTGGAAGTGCAGAACAGGCTCGAGGTGCTGCTGAAGTTTGACGTCGAACAGCGACCAGAACAACTGTTGCAAGAGATGGTTACACAAACACAAACACGTACCAAAGAGGAGACCAGCCACAAAGCAATGGTTGAAAGAGGACCGGCTAGAAGTTGCAAAGAAGAGGCGGGGAGCTAAAGTCAGAGGAGACTTGAGGCATTTTGACAGGGAGCTTAACAGGTGAGCGCGTACTTTTAATGCGGAAGTACAGCCAACGACACAGCTCTTCAATGTTTCAGTAAGGATGAGCTTCTTTAAATGGTCAAGAAACTGAAAATCAGAGTGACCGACGAGGTCTGTTTCTAAAGATTGTTAAAACGAAATCATAGTAGTGGACACGAAGAGGAGTGACCATGGCACATTTATGGTAAGAGGGTAAGAACTGTAGCTGAATAACTTTGTGTCTAGGGTTAATTATCAGCAATAAAGATGTCAGTGCACTCGACATTAAAAACGATTAGCGATGGCAAGGGAGGCAGTATAGAAGATCTGCTGGAGGAGAGTTGTGCCCACAGCGTCGGAACGCGACATCTGACTCCATGAAGAAAAGACGTTCAAAAAAAGTTATGCATGATTACGTAATAAATACCCACTACAAAGAGTTACCCACAAACAACACAAAAATCTCTTTCGACGTAATCACTTACGACAAATCAGGGTTTTTTTTCATGAACCAATTAAATTGCAAGTTTAAATAGCTCTCTGTACTCAATTCTATGTCTCTTGTTATTTAAAGTTCAAAATCATTGCATATTGCAAGTTTTGATTGCCAGACGTATTCTGATTTGGGTCGTTAATAGGTATTACATTTTGATGCACATAAGGCATTTTAAATTACGTTTTGACATCTACATGTTTAATAATAAACTCGCCGCCTTTCGTAGTCAGATATTTGACTTCTCAGGTGACAGATATTCACAGAGTTATTAAACACATATATGCTGCTACGTGCCTATTGGCCTCCCCCAACAAAATTGATGATAATTCTTAGCTAGTTTGTAGAGCAGATGCGCTGTATCTTAAGATCCAATCAGGTTGGCGATAAAATTTTTATTTCTTTAGCATGTTTTCAAAAGATATGAAAATTTAATAAATATTTTTGTATCCTTTCAAAGGATGATCATCATTTTGTTGGTTTACAGGATAATTGATATTTTGTTGGCTTAAAGGATGATTGATATTTTGTTGGTTTAAAG
>JAAAKL020018900.1:0-10050 GCA_010016065.2 Carybdea cf. marsupialis auct. non (Linnaeus, 1758)
CTTCCACAACTTAGTAACTATTTCATTCTTTGTAGTATTACATCATATTAATTATGGCTGCTCTCAGTGCTTGATTGACTTTTTCGTGTATCTATGTTTTTGAGAGAGCTAAATTTGAAGCCGATAGTAACTGAATAAAATCAGGTAGTTGTTTTGACACACGCGAAGTGCATTTGGAAGTAACGTCATTTTTACCCTATGATACGAAGCCATCAAACAGATCGAAAACAGTTTGAGAGTTGTTAACGAGTTAAACTGGAAATAAGAAAGGGCAATAAGATTCAGAATGCAAACTGTCAGAGTGGTTTTGATGAATTTTGAGGTAAGACAATGACTTTTCTCTGAACTGGTGACACGAGAGAAAGGTATTGAGAAGATGAGTATAGAAATTCACAAGACTGAGTTCAGCAACATCATCCATCATGATAAGTCAGCCTTAATGTCAGACAATGAAGAAAGACTACAATAGATGCAAGGCCAAGAAAATAACGACCGCTAGAGAAGTAAGTGAGAGAAGTGTGAGAATGTAAGTTGACGGAAAGGGGATATAGCAAGTGGAATGATTTGTCATCTGATTATTAACCAGATGACAGGTAATCGAAGATGTGTAGGGTAAAAAGTAAAAGCTGGGATTACGTAAGGAAAAAAGTAATTCGTCGTGTGATGAAAGTGCCTAATTTGGCGGTATGGTATAGGGACGTGTACAATAAATTCAGAGAGAAGAAAACTATAAGTGTCAAATAGAATAGGAAGTGGACGACAATGCGCGTGTGACACAAGAAATAAGAGGACAGGAAGCTACAGTGTAGTGTGACAAAAAGAAATTTAAACAAGCAAGAGAGAATCGAAAACAGCTGTAGAAAGCTGAGTGCAGTTCCGGATAATAAAGTAATACATAGACCGATTTTCAAAATACTAAAAATTAGGCAACTTACTAAACTGAAACTGAAAAGTAGCACTAAATTGAATAAAGAATTATCGGTTGCTTATATTTCGCCCGGTGAAGCCAGTCTTCAGAATACTCCTCAGAGTACTCTTCCTCAGTGCTACATTTAGTTAAAGCGTTGAATTCGATCTTAAAAGAACTATTTATGCTGGTATCTCAGACATTAATGTATCACAGCACACCCAATCAGATGTTATTCGGAAGTTTTCCTGCTGTAGAGATAAAAGTAATTTTAAAAGTACAATACAGCTGTAATCAGGTTTACTTTCTTGTACGGTAACGCAATGACATGCTTATCTTCCCGATAATCTACCTCTTCTCTAAAAGCGATTCAACATGTGAGCCATTGTACGAAAGAGACTTTTTAAAAGCGTGAAAGTATCTAATAGGTGTATAGAAGCTGTATTTTATTAAGAGGAATATTTGCATGAGTCAGATTTGACCATAACACAGTTATATTGGCTACTACTTGCTGATAGGATCTATCCAGAAACCTACTTATCTTATTTTCAATCACCTTGGTTAACAGCTGTCGTGTTAAAGGTACAAACGTGAGCCCCACCAAATAATTATTAAGATGTATTGATTTTGTTGATACAAAATTTCCTTTTGAGGCTTTATTTGACCCAAAGATGCTTTAGATATTGAAAAATTCATTGCGCGAAGTCCAACACTTCTAACCTTACGTACTAAACTGATATAGGTTTTTGCTTTACAATACCATAGACGCAATTTGGCTTACATTCTGGAGAACACACCATTCTTCTTGGCTTCAGATCCAATTATTAAAGGTTGCAATGCTATTAACGTGACACTTTTCTACACTTTTTTTTCGCCGTTTTCTGGATCTAATTATCTTGTTTGGAAACACTCGGGTTCTGCAAAGAATCCAATTCCTGAAACGTACACATTTAAATCCAAACATGGTAAAACATATAATTTGCCAACAGTGTGACAACCGGCAGCTTTTAAATTTGCAGGTTATTCTAGGCAGGGGAGTCTAATCAAATCTACAGCAATCTACAATTTTGTAAAGGAAATCTGCGAAATCTCGTTTCAAATATTCTAATTTTGATTAGCACCTCATCGAAAACTGGAGAACTTCTATCAGCCAAGGTACTTCTTCGTTTATTTCCTGCGTAGCGTTAAATCTCTTTAATAGGTATATTTGTTGCAAAGAATGCTACCTTGCTGTTAATACTTTGCTTAAAATATATCTTATTATCATGTTTTTTAAATACAACTTTGACTTCATCATGCACCTGTGCTAAGAAAGGTATACAAGTTAATCCAAACACGATTACTGGTAATTTCATATACATCCCAATTGCATTTACCATTAAAAACCTCCAAGCCTCTACTGCTTACTTTGTCGGATATCGAGCTTGTGCAGTGTGACACCGGTTCCTTGATTGTCTTGACATTGTGATTTTTTTAATAAGTATAGCATCTAAGTTCTTTTATGATTGTTAACCAAATTAAAAGTTCGTCATATTTTAATGCGAGCTGCACTGAAATTAACCTAGAATAATACTTCGTAGTGTTTGATGGTTGAAGTTAATAAAGATTAATAAACTCGTAGTGGCATAGCAGTTTTCCTTGTCTCATATGAGATTAGTGTTAGTTTCGATCCGATTCCAATTGTTTTTCATGAAATCGGATTTAAACGTGCCCCTTCCATAAGCAATCCAAACTGATATGGATGACAAGTCGTAACCAGTGCAGACCACCAGATTTCGTGAATACACAAGCCTGACGTGTAAAAATACTGATGCGAATTCACTGTGCTTTAATAACAGTTTTCACAAATTGAAGACTTGTTTCTACGATGCTAACTTCTTGGCTAGTGATAATGTCTCTATTATTAAATTTTGGATCAAAGAAACATGAATTTTGACAAATTAATATAATTTTTAACTGTAACTGTGTCCAGGAGTTGTATTGAGTTGTAAGGGGATTATCGCTAAAGTTTCACAGAGCATCTGACAGCAAGGAGTTGCAGTATGGCAGTAAAATGCATTCGTTTAATTGCGATTAATGATCACCCAGTCTTGGGATCATAAGATTACGTAGAAGTTATGTGAAGCATTGTTTTTGGCAAGCATTTTTCTATTTTTGTTAGTTACACTTCCTATCGAGGCACAAGTCTTCCTTCAGGCGCAAGGTCAGTTCTGAAACATAGCTGGTGATTTTGAAGTTAACTGTACTAAGACCGCAATTTGGTTTGTGCGTGTTGCTAAATACATGATATAATAGTCGAACATGTGGACAGAAAATAAGTTCATATTCCATTTTTAGAACATTTTTATTGGTAAAAAGATCGTTTAAAATTAAGCACCGTCAGAGGTCCAAATTTAGCATTATGTTTGGTTTTCAAAGTGACCACATTATACCGTAAAACTTACAACAACCCTTATTGTTCAATAAGATATACTCAGAACATACCAGAGGTAGCATGAGATAGAGGCATGTATCCCAGTTTGCACTGCCACTCAAGGGCTGTAGACACTAACTCATTGAACACGCCCCATCACCAGGTACGGAGTAATAAGAAAACAACAGATATTACACTTGTATAGACGCCAAACAACTTTCATCAACACATTTTCATTTCTAACTGAGCAAAGTCCACTTTTCGTTAACGTCTTAGTGGTTATAGATTTAACACTATAAATCTGTTTAGACGTTGTAGAAGATTAAGGCATTATGTGTAAATACCGTCTTAGATTTTATGCAATGTGACAACACATGTTCCTTTAAAATTTACCACCTACTTACCATATGGCCTTAAACATAATCTGCTTGACTAGGTCGGCAAAACAGGGGGGCCGTGGAGGCCATGGACCCTCTACTTTTCTGCTAAGTTTAATCTGAAACATTGTGTAGGTAAAAGTTTTAAATCTCACCATTACTTGACACACCAATTTGCCCCCACCCTCCAAAATCATTTCATCAGCCCTGGTTATGACTTGCTAACACTATACCAAAGGTAAAGCAAACCGTAGCAAAATTGCTAAGTTTCCAAAACAGGCCACTTTAGAAAATTCTAAAGCAAAACTCTGGCATCATTAGTAACAAGACCCCAGTCAATGAATATGTTACTTGTGTTATACTTACCCTACTTGATGTGGAGATGGAAGAGGCTTCAGATGCGCCCCAACCCCGATCAGCTTTAAAACGTAAAGTTTATTGAGAGTTGGGAAATAACGAAAGTTGTGTGCCATTGTCTCGAGATTTAATGAAGGGGTTCTCGTGTAAACAGAAGTCGTCCAAAGTTTCCTGACTTTTAGCATTTTATCTCTCGTGTAATATGTTTCGTGGAACTATTTCATATAGATGTGATGTATTTAGGCATTTGTCTACTTTTCTGGCTAAAAGCATAGTTTTATTTCACATAATTGATCGTTTTCATGGCACAAGAATGTCTGATTATAGCTTCCCTTTAACAAATACTCGGTATGATTTCTGTTAGTAACATACCTCTTTCTCTAGTATCTATTCAAACTTATTATTCGTCCTTTTTCCTTTCTTACACTGCTTTTCTCCGTCATCTGTAATAAAATATATTCTTGGTTTGGATTATAAAATTGTTATTCTAATTTCAGTAACTGAACAAGAAAACAGTGATCTAAAGTTTGCGATAGAAAGATTCAACAGTTTTGTATTGTATGATAGATCATGATAGAAAAATAGAAACTGTCCGAATAATAGAAAGGGCTTTTTCAAGCTTTAAACAGGATTTGTATCATTTATCAGGATCGCTGGATTTAATTTAGGAATCGTAGGGATCATAGAAGTCTATTTTCTCTGAAAAATCATTGCTCAAATGTCCAGAAATTGATTATTACGGACATGTTTTTTTAGATTTGAACTCATATAATGAAATATAGCAATATTTTTCTTTCCCTGATGTCAGATCCACTTTCAAAACACAAATATAAGTAAGTTCTGACAGTTTTAGTGTGATGAAGTAATGTACTACGATAAAGCAAGCCGGTATTTTCGTCTACTTGCCAAAATCTGTAGGGCTATGTAGGACTCTGTAGGACTCTGTAGGACTCTTTAGGACTCTGTAGCTCCCTCCCAATTGGCCCCTTGTTTGTTCACTAATTGTTCTATGCTTGAAGTAGAGAAGTACTCTTCGTGTTTAATCAAGAGCTTGGAAAAGTAAGTGCACTTTTAGTAAGCACTTTGTTACTTTCAACTGCACTATGACGCTTCATTTTATTTACTTGAAACCAGGCAGCCCGATTACCTGAAACACAGTCATAGAGTTAGCCTGGTAAATGCCTGGAAGATGCATCAAGAATTACGCAATTTATTGTCGAAACCCTTTTAACAGAACACCTTTCCCGTTAACCCTCTCCGTGCCGCCGCGAATGACCACTAGAGCCTCCGAGAGAAAGATTAAATTCTAGTTGTAGTTTTTAACTTGACGTCGTTTAATGATTTCTCAAAATAATGAGATTAAGTCTTAAAAAATTCAGTTAAGATTTTATTGCTGTTTGCTTAAAGGTATTAGTATGTGTATTAGCAGTCCTTGCGGGGGCGTGAGAGGTGTTAATTGTGTCCCTAAAACTGCAAAAACACAGTAAGTAGCGTTTTTAGCCTTTGTACCGCTATAAATATGATAGATGGTCTCTTATTGATAATCTAACGTTCTTGGCACGGAAGTTACTTGAGCTGACCATTTATTACCAGTGCACACAAATGATTGCGTGCGTACTCTGTGGCCGTGATCCTACTCCATTTTCTATATTTGCCCTCCCTCTGTTTCTTCTCTCAATACAAGGCAAAAGAAGTTAATTTCTATTTCATCTAACTGATTACAATATGATAAACAGATTTTTTTAGTTACCCACCGCTTAGCATGCTGGGGTTTTGATAAAGTAGATGGGGCTTAAGGAACCCCTTAAGGCCGAGGTTGGGTTTATATACCGTACATCACCGATTAAACGCCCAGGACTCAAATAAGCTCACAGTTAGAAAAATATTTCTCAGAAGCGCCTCAGTTCGAATACACGCACTGGTCTGAATAAGCGCAGAAGTCTGAATAAGCCCCAAGTACATATTTGATGGGTGAAAAGAAACAAAGGCTTTTCAATTTCCTACTGTTTTAGATGTTGATACAGTGGACCATGAAGATGTAATGATTGATTGATTAGAACATTACAAACTATTCTATAGAAAGATGAAGTATGTTTAGGTATCTGTTTTCCTTTTTCCTAATAACTACCAGGAACCGAAAAAGCGCCCATCCAAAAATTTTTGCACCGGTAATATACGGTGTTGACATAGTAAGAAAACTGAGAGAATTTTCCTGTATATTTGAGAAATTTTAGATTAAAAATCAAATTTCAGAAAGGTAGAGATAAATTTTTTCACTCGATAATTGATTGCACTACTGATGTGTTTTGGAATGTTCACATATTTTACAGATATCTAACAAAACAATGATCGCATCATTGTAGTGGCACATTCTGTGACACCCTGCTCTTTAGAATTCTAACCGTATTTTATTTTAAGTCAAATGTATATGCTTCCATAATAGTTGGAAGAATACTCTTCTAAATATGTTTCCTTTCTAGGCCTATAAAGAGTTGTTTAAAGTTGTACTTTTTATGTCTTTTAACCGGATAAGCGTACTTTGATCATAGAGGTACAAGAAGTACTTTAAAAAACGCATCGGAAAAAACGTAGCAATACTTGATTCCATCATAACAGGTCTGTAAGGTTTATCCTCACTACCTTGGTTAAGTTGACGAGGCACATGGTTTTTACAAGTCCCTGTGCAGCTGGAAATTCTACAATATCCTCTTTTTGAATCTTTGGGTAGTTCTAACCACTTACTTGGAATTGTAAAGGTGGATACTGAGGCACATTCCTACAGTTGTAAGAGATTGTAAAAATTTTCCACGTCATCGACCAAGCCAGGCTTCTCAAGAAAAAATATTACAAGCTGGATAACATTTAATCAACTAAGAATGTAGCATACGGGAACATTTATGGAATATTCTATATCCTTTCTAAATCTAGGAGAGGACTTCACGAAAGCTGTTTACGTAGCTCCCCCAAAACTGTCCCTTTGTTGAAAATATCAAGTTGTACTATCATTTTTAATCTTTGTCAATGTGCCGTCGTGTTTGCTTCTATTCTCTATTTAATTATTAATACTTATCATCTTCTAGGTATCAAGTGTTTATTCAATTGAAGAGGATTTACTTAAATTATATTAGCTTTTTACACTTTTCAGTATTTTAAATGTCTATTCTTTTGAAAATTATCTTTCAGTATTTAAGTCTATAACTACGATAGACTATAAGTCTGTCAAAAGATCGTTACTAATTGCTATCGAAGTAATAGTCAAAAAGATTTCGGAATTGAAAGCAGTTTCCTTTAACAATAATTGTTAATGATATTTTGTCATTTGTACTAACAATGATCAGTTTACCTGACACCGTGAATGTCATTGCATATAATACATACTGTGAATGTCATACATTTCATAAAATATCTTATTCTTGAAGAATATGCGGGAAATTTAGTGAAATGGGACAGAAGACATCTTCCTGCAGCCAAACTACTATAAACTCTCTCACGAGATGTTAGATAGAACTGGAATCAATCAATAACTCGGATAACGTATAAATTGGGAATTATACTCTAACGAAACAATTATTCGATATTAAATGTTGGTGATAAAAAACAGGTAAATAGGAAAATTATATGTTGTCAGAATTTCATTTCTCTTGCAGGCATGAGCTGCTACTAATAGGAATTCATCCTTTCTATGGGAGCTGTTAAGAGCTCTCTTACGATTACGACCAGAATTATTCCCAGGAACACTAAGGTACTATCTATTCCTGACATCTTTAATCATACCGGTGCTTTTATGAAATTTATTCTAGATATATATATATATATATTATATAGACAGTCGCTACATGAGAAAGTCATACCGTTTGGTTTGCGAATTAAGAAGAGTCCTACGATATCCACTGTATCTGATCAATTTGAGAAGAAATGGAATCGGATACTCCTAGACACCGAGCTTACATTGGTAGAAATGCTTTTAGAGGAGTCCACAGCAGTGTACCGTCATATGTACGACGAGTTTAAAGCCGTGTTAAACTATCGCTACAATAACATTGAGCAACCACGAATTAAGGATTTCCTTCTCAAGAAAAATAGAGCATTAGAAAAGGAACTCGAGCAACGACGGGAACGCAAATGGGATAATTTTCGACGACAGAATAAGCGCTATGGAAACAGGAGGGACACTAGATCTCGCAGAGTGGACAACTGTAGTATTGCTAACAAGTTTAAGAATGTTACGGACAACAGGAGATACCGAAAACGAGCAAGGAATGTTCCCCAACTAGAAAGATCGGAACAATTAGCATGGAACGTTGTCTTCGAAAATTCTACTTCAGTTTCAATGCAAATGAATGATGAAGCAGATTCTGACGAAACGCATGGTTTCCGAGGTGACAGTACACAAAGCGTGAACATCCTTAATGAAGACAATGGAACCACCAATAACAGACTTACTGGATATTTCTGCAGCGACACTATCTTTAATCTTAGCAAAAAAAGTCTATCTGAGGACGAAGTATCTCTGCTATCAAAAGGTCTGTCCTTTGCACCGACCCCTACGAACGTTAACCTTTGTGAACTCAAAGAGGATATTAACGAGTTTAAAAGAAATATGCGCAACAGATGGCATTTTAGAGATGAAACGAGAGATGTCGGACAGACGAAATCTCCTTTCGCAAAGAAGTCAACTTGGATGGCCCCAAGAGACAACTTTACTCTCGAATCATTTTTAGACAATATAGAGCAAGGTATTTTAGGTATTTCTTATGAAGGGAGGAACTATCCTAATCTTACTAAGGGTGAAAGAGAGGCCTTAACTTCCCTTAGGAACGATCCTTCTATTATTATTAAGCCAGCAGACAAAGGTTCGTCTGTAGTGGTGTGGAGCCGTGAGGATTACTTAAAAGAAGCAGAAAGTCAGCTTTCCGATTATTCCGTTTATCGGGACGTCCAAGCCGACCAATCGCGTATTCCTTCTCTTACCATGAAAAGTAATCGTTTTTTTCGCGACTTACGCAAAAAAGGCGTTCTTAATGACAAGGAACTTAACTACTTGTCTTTCGACACCAAAAATAGCGCAAACATGGCCAAGCTGTACTTTCTGCCTAAGATCCATAAGAGGCTTACATCCGTACCAGGGAGGCCTGTTATCTCCAATGTAGGTACTGCAACAGAAAAGGTTTCCGAATACCTGGACTGGCATCTCAAACCAGTAATGCAAAGTAGCTGCACGTATATAAGGGACTCTACTGATTTTCTTAATAAGATAGGTGAACTGGGACCCATACCAGCCAACGCTATTTTAGCTACAGCGGACGTTACGGCACTGTACCCCAGCATACCCCACGAGGAGGGTCTCCAAGCTTTAGAAGACAGGCTACGCCAGTCTGGTAATATTACAGTAGATGTCGAAACGTTAGTAAGTATGGCAAGGTTTGTTCTCACGAACAATTTCTTTGAATTTGGAGAGAAACTATACCATCAGGTCTCAGGTACGGCAATAGGAACAAAATTTGCTCCTTCGTATGCATGTATATTTATGGACCAAATAGAGAAAAGGGCTATTGACTCTTTTGATGTCAAACCCCATTGGTGGGTCAGATACATTGATGATGTTTTCTTCATCTGGACAGAGGGGGCGGAGACACTTAAGGAGTTCCTGTTGCACCTTAACAACAGTCACGGCAACATTAAATTTACGTGTGAAACATCGAGAACCAGTGTCGACTTTCTTGACATTAATATTTCGCTTACTGGCTCTGATATTGAGACAGACCTATTTCACAAGCCTACTGATAAGCATCAATACCTCCACTCGACGTCTTGCCACCCCTTCCACATGAAGAAATCCATTGTTTACAGTCAGGCACTTAGGGTAAGACGTATATGCTCTTCAAATGTAAGGGCTGAGTTTCATCTATCTAACCTTACCAAATGGTTTGAGGATCGTGGTTACAAAACAGATATGGTTAAGGGGCAAATAGAAAAGGCAAGGGCGGTGCCTAGGC
>JAAAKL020018901.1:0-10050 GCA_010016065.2 Carybdea cf. marsupialis auct. non (Linnaeus, 1758)
TTCTGGCGGCTAGCGAGCTTGTCCTCCAGGAGGAAATAGCACATGGTGCGTGACGTCATGTGCAAAGGGTCTATATCAAGCTACGCTTTGGATATAACTAAGTACCTGATAAAACAAGTATTTCGACAGATAAAAACGAAGGGAATTATATCTGATTCTATCTTATAAATCAGCACTTCCTTTTTTTTTGCTTGGAATTCGAAAGAAATGAAACTTCTCCCCTTTGCGAACACTGCTGTGATTTGCCATACGAGGAATTGAACCAAATTCGGTTCCTTTTTCGATCATTGACTTAATTCCTTTTATGTGTCTGAAGAGATAGTAAAGAAAGGTGAATTGTCACCACCGGGATTCAAATTTACTTTCTCTTTACACAAGCAACTTATCGATTGAAACTGACTTTGTCTCACAAGGGGTATTTCATCTTTAAACGCCCCTTTATCTCCTTCTATGCCTTGCAAAAGCTGGCCAGTCATTAAAAATTGAATGTCACGACGGCATGAATAAATATCTGCAAATATAGGTAAACTGTCTTAAAAACCAGTAGAAATAATTTCTATGTAGCAGGATTGAATACTGGATTTTCTTACATGAAAATATACTATTTTTCATTTTTAACATCAGTTGATAAGGTGACAGGCTAAATCACATGCAGATATTTTACTGCAATCCATAGAAGGTCCCTAAACTGGACTTGCACATAGAATACGTCCTCTTCGACTTGGTAAATTTAAAAGCAAAAAATAGTACATTTCAGTATATTTAAAGGTATAGATTACAATTTGAATTGTTTAAGCCTAAAATTCGTAGACTGTTATGTGCATTGTTGTTAAATTGATAAGAATGGACTCTTCTGTGTCAAGTTTAAGTTTATTTTAGCATTTGTAACCTATACTTCTAAATTCATTTTCCAGAAAGCGACATTGACATAGCAAAGCAGATTAACGATCCGCGTTGCGTTGGTAACTGCTTGAAGAGACACAAGTGTAGAAACCTTCGCGATTTAGATTTAGATAACAGGTGACCCTCTTACGTCTGCTCTTAACATGTACTTACAAGAAGTATAAACAATATTAACAGGACGATTGAAAGAGTTTGTGATGAATATGTACACTGATACAGAATAAATGCTTCTTCTTTAGACAATTTCCTTGCCTGTAAATTGGGTTTCAATGTATTTGATAGATGCTGATTTTATAATCAACAAGACGTAACTGCGTGCGTGCTCGACACTTTGAGATGGTTAGATTTTTCAGGAATTTAAGAAAGTTTTGCTTCGAAATACAGAAAATGAACTCATACATTCCGTGGCGCCATTTTATGTTTGAAGGGGACACTTATTCGAGAAAGTACCAAATCGGATAGCGTGCTGATGTACACAATTAGAGAGAGTTCTTGACTTCTCAACGGCAGGGAGTACCACGACATCGAGCACAGTTGCCTCTATAGTGCGCGTGCTCTTTGTGAAAATCACCGTTGGTAGCAGGAATTGACTACGACGCAGATTAATGCATACATACGTTATAGTGTAATAAAGGATACTCTTTGAGTTGTAACGCACATAAACACATTTACTCGTCACAATGAGTAATAGAGGTAGCCAATGTAAGCTTTGCGAAACCAAAGGGACGGTGTTTATATATAGACTGTTTCGGAATGTTTATATTCCTACCCAAGCACTGACTTCGGCAGGATGTCAATACGGTACTTAGTAGCGAGATCATTCAAGTTGATTTCAGCGCTATAAAGCAAGACAAGAAAATATAAGCTTGTAAGCTGACTATCATCCTGTATTTCTGACTTTGATTTTGCAAATTATTATGATGAAATAGAGAAGTTCTCTTTTATTCCTTAGAAAGCAAGCGTCATGAGAAATTGTTGTCAGACAATCGATTAGGATGATATGTCCCATTAAGGTTTCTCTGTAGTAGCATCAAAAAGTAGGACGTGCGAAAGAGGTATCAATTATGATGTTATGTTATCCAAGCGTAGTTTTCAAAGTTCTAAATAAAACCGCATGGCTGCTGACGCCATTTCATCATTTTAGAGAGGATGTCTAAAGGATGGAGGAGACTACGTGAAATTGTAAACTAGGCCACGTCTAATTGTAGAAGAGAAGGAGCGGCCAAATATAAGGAAGAGAGAGAAACCAAGACGAAAATAGAAGAGTTTAAAATGGACATAATTAGATATATTATGCCACAAAAGTCTCCGGGTTTGATCATCACAGAAGGGGAAGGAGTCGTGCCAGCTGTTTTTTCCACATTCAGACATCTAACTGAAAGCAAGAAAAGCAAGATATGAAAGTTGGTGTCTCTGCATGCGCGTTTAAATTTATCAAAGAGGATACTCTATTTAGGGATGCTGGATTGTACGGGTGGGCATAATAAAATGACCTATGCGGAACTAAATGACTGTGCTGTAAAATGTAGTAGAGGAGAAAATAAATCATTTACTAGTTGCTAACATTGGAAATAATCGATTAAGGGAGGAAGAAGCTTTGTGCCCATAGATAAACGAAAACTAGGCAACGAAAACTGTACAATTGAAAATATGTCTTTTAAGAATAACTTATATCGAATTACATCACCGCTAAATATCAAGTCTAAAATATTCAGTGAGGCATGGAGAATTTCTTCAAACTGGGTTTAGGAAAAAAACTAAATAAAGAAAGTAATGCAAAAATGAGCATCATAGGTTTCGTAAAGATATGAGGAGGCCAATTTTCACCATTTTAGCAGTTACGCGCGCTTTTATTCAAAGGAACTTTGGCATGTAACGTTTACCTTGTTTACAAACCAGGGGAAATTTTACAACTATTAACTCAGATTGAAATTGTTATGGTAAGTGGTTATATAGTCTCATCTATTACGTGACGCATGACGTATCCTGTGTAAGTCAGTTTTTATTCTTAAAAATCTTATACTCTCTTTCTCTCTTTTGCAGCCAAACCTGGATGTAACCCAACTATTTTTAGAGATCTGATTTCTTCAATACCTGTCTATTCTGGTTAGGTGCTTGATGGAATGTGAAGATGGTAGAAATCCTAACACATGATACCCCTACTTAGCATGTTACCTTACCAACAAAGCACTCCCAGCTGAGTTGATAATTTCTGCTTGCAATAAAGAATATTAAGATATACCGCGGGTGATCTGAGCATTTGCCTCTTTGCAACCTCAAACATTAAATTACTTAGTTCGCGCCATGGCTCTTTCATCAAAAACCCTCCAGTCTAGAATAGAATATACAACTCTAAATCAATATTTTATGTCCTCTGTGTGTAAAGGGTTGTATAACTTGTGATAGGAAATATCTACCCTAAGATTTCTTCCCACGTTGCATTTCGTTTTGTCATAGTTTAACTTCTATTTGTGACCCATCAGAGATAATCTATACCTAATACTAAAAGGGCCGTAAAATGTGTTGCTAAGAAGCCTTAAACATCTCATTACATTCAAGATCTATGGTGTGGAGACTGAACTTCTTTTATCTTGTTACAGCTTTTCTTCATTGTCAACTTTCCATGGACCATGTTGGAACCTCAGGAGAGGAAAAGCTAAGGCATTTGTCCATGCGGAAGATTGTTTATTGGTAACAGTAAGAAGAAAATTGAACTATAATGTTTAAAAAGCAAACTTAAAAGTCCGACCTCATGAACATGCTTAAACATCTTTAAAAACTTTACTATTACACTCAAATAAGTCTTGACAACTTATCATTAAAACACTCTTTGATAAACTAATGAAAAACAGAACTCTAGTCGCCTCGATATCTCGTTTTAAAGCGCAGTTTGATTAAAGTGCGCTATGTAGCAAAGGCACATAGTGTTAAGTGTACAACACTATCGTTAGTAAAACTACAATTAAAACCGTACTCAAACCTAACGGAAAATCTTCACTACAGGTGTGTTTGTATGTAAGATCAGTAATGAAGGTATACAAGAAAAGGAAATCCCGGTCTGAGTCCATACAAGAGTCTGAAGCGCCCACAACCACCATTCGCACAATCCCATGCAGCTACCCTATCGCCAACAGTTCTGGTCTTAACGTATCTACTCGGTCCATACCAAGGAAGCCAAAAGGTTGGCCACATTCACTGTGTAGCGTAAGGTTTCCAAACAAATCAAACGTCTGTTCTCTGGACTGGACACGGAAGCTAATGTTCTCATGGACTACGATGAAACAATTGAAGACGCAATGACTTCTTATAAATTTCATCGTCAAATGAGTGCCAGGATTGCTTCCGATCGTAGGAGAAACTACTGAGTTTTAACGCACATCTACTGATTACCTTTAAATGGGCATCCCAGTCAGTAAAGTACTGTCCTGTCACGTTTGATCTGGTTCGTTGGGCGTGCGGAAAGTTACTTTAGAGAAACATAACGTTACAAATACACCTGTAAAGTGTAAACGAAAAAAGAAGACTTCACTTTGAATTCAAAAAACATTAAAGCAAGGGTTCTCTCAAGGTCTGACAACCGGTACATACATAATGCCAGAAATAAGCACAGTAACAGACAGAGAACTCTATCACATAAACGTCGATAACGCTGTCCTTCAGGAAACAAGAAGTCCTGATAGTGTCTCGCTGAAAGACCAACATTCCAAATTTTTCTGGAAAGGTATATCAGAGGAAGAGATACACAAACATGAGGTAGAGTTTACTCGCAATAGCTCCCGGGTATCTTTAATGGAGCCTTTAACAGAAGGAACAGAAAGTATACAATTTCTTACGAAATTCACCAAGAAAGGACTTTCAAGCATCATGTATTTATGCTCCAACCATGACCTTTTCCTGACTCCAAGGATCAGTTCTATGGCTCTTCTATAGCCATAGAACTGGAACATAGAGAACATATTAAGGAACATAGAGTTCTAAAGCCTCTGTAGGGCTATTCAATAGCCCCGCATATTGCACTACATATGTTTTGACTGGCTTTAATACAAAAATAAGGAATGACAACAGTAACTGCCCATTCTGATTAGTGTGAGGGCGGTGGCGCGGCAAGGCGTGACCGGAACGATACAAGTTGCTGTTAGAGTTCTGCAACGTTCCAGTATATATTTTATATCGAAAAAGGGATCACAATATCCTACAAAGATAAAGGTAATACCTAAATTAATACAAATACAATACAATTAAACAAATCTAGCAAATATAGGTGTAGTATAGCATATTAAAGTTGAAAGTAGCATAAAATCTAAGCAATAGCCTAAATAATGTGTTTACAAAAGGAGAACGTAACAGCTCCTTGTAAGCGAATTGGCTCAACTGACAATAACAACGACATAAATTTGTCGGTCTTTCACAGCGGTGAAACTACAGATGATAATAGTAATACGAACTTCCTTGAATCGAACGTCGCAGTGGTGAGTGAATCACATGAGAGGAATACGCTAGTGACACTAACAAAGGTGAAATGATAGAAACGAATATGAAATGGATTACTTAGAAACAAACTAGTGGAATACAAGCAGTTCACTCGCCGATGGTAATAACTAGACGATAGTCGGCTGAATTCTACGAAAGAATTCCTACAGAAGATCCAGTAGCAATGCTGTCTTTTACTGTTAAGAATTACGTCAGTCACACAATTGATTAAACCAGTCGAAGACTATTGTATATACGGCATATTAATATATTTACTGAATGTACGATTACTCAAGATGATAGGTGAACGGATACTTGTATTTCATTAAAGACAGTGTGATCTATGCGAGGTTGCAAATAATGAGGCAAGTATCAGTACATTTGTTTACAACTTACGTCATACACTATTGTACTAATGACTGCCATGCACAGTATGAAAACAAATGTAGTAAGAACTTGCATGACCTGTTGTTATTCAAATTAACGAGTAATCATGGGAATAATTTTATCCTAATGATGTTATTATACGAAATACCTGTTTGGACACAGTCCTAGTTTTTTTTGTGAGAGTTTACGAGTACATTGGCAACTTCCGTTCAACAAGCGTAATTCAACTATCTCACACTAGATCATCATGTGCACGTCAAGATGAACCAATTTGACAACAACTCTTACCTATGAAGACTTAGTGTCACCAATTATCAATTGTTAGAAACCCACAAATTAGGAGCGGGTGCACCAGATCAGGTCATCTGCACCAACGTGATGTTATTTAAACAAGTAAAGCCTCATGTAGCAGTTTGCTAGTGACAAGTATATATCACAGGGCTAATTGTGCCACGGATCACTTACTAATGTGAAGCAAAAGAGAATGAAATCATACAAACATCACTACATGAAGTCCTGACCCATACCTTGCATCGATACGCATTACATCTTACATGTTGTTAATACCCAAAAATTAGTCATCTCTTGAATACTATCCAAACAACAGCATATCTGGCACCTGATGGGAAATGAACCAATTGCAAAGTAGAGGATTTCATGAAACTGCCTACAATTAGTAAGAGACGATATGAACCATAACTGGTATGACGAAAACTGGGGCGAGATGTAAGCACATAAAAGCCTTGTGAAACTGACAGCAACAAGATCTTATTAGAAGCAGAGAGCCACATATTATTCCAGCATATATCGGTGTTAGCTCTGCCATACCGTTGAGCAAGCTTCTGACACTGGTGGCATTTTAGGGAAGTATTTCCGCATAAAGAAATGTACAGCTTGTGATGCCATCAGAATTGTCCGCTTAAAATGTAAGCTAGAGAGACATTTACCAGCTGCTAGAAAAAGCTAGAAAGCTGCGTTGACCTTAAAGTGTTTACAAAATCTACAAAGTATTTGAGACTGTATTAACTATTATACCAAAACTGTATATAATGATTATTTGGAAACATACTAATAACTAAGAAATTAGACCAAGCAATCAATGGAATGGCCAGTGGCAGAGTTCCGGGAAGTAATGGAATTTGACCATAGATCATCAAATGTGGCAAACCAATTCTCCTGAACCTTCTCTACAACATGCTCAAAGAAAGGCATTTTATTAATCTTTACAAGAATAAAGGAAATTGTAGCGACTGCAAACACTTTCGTGGCATTTCACTACTTGTAACTGTCAGGAAGAGATTTGGTTAAGTATTTCTTTTAATATTGATGCTCCGGTTTTACCTGAATCACAAATGCGGATTCATATTAAACTGCTCAACAATGGGCATAATTTTCTTACTTAATGATCTCTAACACATGGACGGGTACCACATAGAATTGTATTCAAATAGCCGAAAACGAAAGATCATTGCAGAAGGAGGAGAGACAAAGCAGAAAAACAGGCAGCCAGCGTATAACACACAGAATTCGTTTGCTAATCTCATTTACACTGCCATTCCAGGATTGACTTGCTTAGACACAAACACTGCAAGTATCATTAAAACTCGTAAGATAAATTCATCAGTTCCCATATGTAGAAGGATGCTAACTCATAAGGTCCTGTAGTTACGCCCATCCCGCTCTAACCCCACACTAATTGTGTGATGATCTCCTTGAGGTCATATTTGTATGGTTCGATTAACTCTTACCCAGTGTCACTTCTACTGGTCTACACTTATTCCTGAAACCATTAACCCATTCGCAATAGGATTCTACCTCATTATCACTACATTCGCTAGTTAGATTTTGCGCTTGAATTATGTTATAGCCAATTGTCTTACAGCTATTTTGACTCGAATCACCCCCTCATACACCCTCCAAACAACCACTGCATCAGCCAAGTCCCTTACTGACTTCTGATGCATCTAACTTCGTTCTTTCCGCCTATTATTCTGGTTTTCAAAACTTGCTCCTCAATTCAAGGCGTTTACATTCCTGATTGCAATTGTCGGGCAACGAGCTGATCAGCCATAATGTCGATTTCAAGCTACCTGCTGTGCATACGTAGATGAGCTGTCAGCAGACGCATAAATAACCTGCTGAACATTTTCACACCGACTAGGCACAACAGCATCCTCAACCGAGGGGCTCCTGTTAGCGCCGTTACCTTTAATTCCTATTTGTGGCGTCTCATTGTTTTTCTAGGATAGTTAGGTGATAGGGGGCTCCATACCTGTCCACCGATTTAGTCCACGGTCTCTTAAAGGTTATCGTAGACTGCCTTACCTTACTGACGACGCACCAAGTAGGAGTGTCCCATCCCCCAGCAGGGCCCACGCAACGAATTTCAAAGTAGGGCAAAAACCAAAGAGCAGTATTCTTTTCAACTTTGTTCTTGTCATGTTCAACTATGTCCTACGTCAAAGGAAGGTTTTAATTTTTTGGGCTAACAATAGAGCTAATGAGATTGTATAATTGGGAAGTACAATGCTGGATTTGCAATATTAATTGAATGGGATGTCAAGTTTTTCCTCGACTAATTGGATTTCATCTCTCAACAAATTTCTAAAAACTTGGGAGCAAGTCGGTTTTACATTATACAACAGAATGAAAACAGAACGGACGTATTTTTTTCTGTATGTTGATGTTAGTCGAGGAAAGGGGAAATACGAGACGATTGTCTATCAAAAGGAGACATACCGCAGCCAATGTCTTTAAGTCCATATCACCGTTAAAATATAAGAAGGCCTTAATTAAGACATTTCTACTTAGGGCATACACAATTTGCTCTGATTGCCATAAGTTCAACCACGAATTCCTTATCATAAAAAAGAACACTTATAAACAACAATTGCCCTCAACTACTCATGTCAACAGAACGATAACTAATTTTTTATATAGCGTAAACATTAAGGAAAAAACGTCAATCAAACCAATGAAGAAGGTCATATTCTATTTTCAAGGGCAATGGTCATCTTACGCAGACAAAGAGAAAAAGATCGTAAATTCCATCGTAAGAAAACATGTTCTACCCAAAACAACTGACACAGAAGTAAAGATGATGGTCTGCTATCGACGTAAATAACTAGGGAGCATATTGAACAAGAGTAGAAGCATTGATGATCACGTTGTGTACAAATTTACGTGTCCTGATGGTGCATGTTAGCGGCAGCAATACGTACATTGGTTACACTATGAATGCACCTCTTCAGCCTTGGTTGGCAACCCTTCTATAGATGGTGTCTAGATAAAAATACTGCTTTTTGGTGACGCTAAACCACATTCCCATAATTTTATAAATGGAGCCAAGAAATATTTATTCAGCTAATGACATTAATGAGAGTGGATCCTCAGGAGAAGCTGTCTCGTCCGGCAGGGGTGCAGGTGCAGCGCAGGCCGACCCAGGTCGTTATCCTACTACTGCGGCTTCAAACAATAGTGCAGGAGGTAGAAGGAGATGGTCACTGATAGAAAATCGGACAGTGATGGAATGTTATATCATGAGTGAGCCAAAGAAACGAGGTTATAGGAAACGTTTACTAAAACTATGGGATGACAGAAATTTATTTCAAGTGTCAGAACAGAGACTAGTAGACCAAGTCAGGCAAATCAAGTTAAAAGGGTGGCTAACGGAAGTGGAAATTGAGGAATTGAGGCAACAGTTAACAAAAGTTTCTGTTGAAGACAACCCATCTTTAGACCCTGATGCAATTCAAATGGAATGTAATGTAGACCTTGAGATAAACCATAATCAGGAGGAAATAACCACTTTTAATGAAGCTAATGAAGGTACTGATGCCCCGGTCATTAAATATGACAATGATTTCACTGATGAAGAATTAGTTATGGCTGAAATGTTATTGAAAGTGATGGAAGACACAGAAAGATGTCCATTACCAGCGCTTCGTCATGTAAACAAGAACGTGCTTAAACGGGAGGTTTTTAAAATGAACCGATTGTTGCATAAAATAAGGAGTGAAAACATATCGACAACCAACAACCTAATATATGCTGCTGCTGTGGTGGTTACAGAACGGCTTGGTGTAAGAATAAAAAATAAGAATAAAAAGAGTGAACCAATGTGGAAGAGGAGATTACAAAACCAAATTAAACAGCTACGTAAGGATCTAAGTCGTATTGAAGAAATGAAGAAAGGGAATATAATTCAAACCAAATTCGAAAATGAATTGCAGAGAAGATATTGGTTACGAGAGAAAGGTTTGAATGTGGTTAGTGAGGAAATTAAACAAC
>JAAAKL020018902.1:0-10050 GCA_010016065.2 Carybdea cf. marsupialis auct. non (Linnaeus, 1758)
ATAACACAAAGAAGAGAGAGAAATGAGAAGAAAAAGGGGGGGGGGGGGGGGGGGGGGGGGGGGGGGGGGGCTAGTAGACACTCCCTCCTCCCCACTCCCTTCAGATGACATTGAATAAAAGACTTATTGTCAACCATCTACCTGTTTCGTATTGACTATGAAAGTGCGATAGCCATCGTCTAGCTTGCCTTTCTTAATATTGGATCACTAACATTGTTGTGATTATTTATAGCTTGTGCATCATATAATTTGACACGTTTTGACATTACTTAGATTCATGGAAAGTGGCACCCTTATTTCTTCATCCTCTGGGTGTTCCGCAAGTAGGCAGATTTTATTTCATCAGACCTCTCTCTTCAACGCTTTCTGTTTGAAGTCTACATAGGGTCCATTCTTCATTCCATCATTGCTGATTGCTTTCGCCCTGTCACCGAAAACGTTTATGTCAAATGTTATGTGCAAAGCGTCGCTTCTGCCCATGGCTCTAAGCAACCCCCCCCCCCCCCCAACTTCGCATCTCGGATCTTACGTTACCAACTGGTGTTTAGTAGTGTACGCAAGAACAGCTTTCTACATGCTTTCTATCTCTTTCTCTCATCTTTCCTTGTATGTGCAGGTTTCAGCTTCATAATGGAGCATGGTTTATAAAATCGTATCTACTGTTTCCTTGTTTGCTATAACCTCAATAGGATAGATCTAAAATAAGAAAATGATAAGCATTTGAAAATAAACTCAATGAGTAGGCGGCGAAATGTTTGAGTAGGCTGTACACACATCCTCTACTAGAGTTCAGACTAGCTGGAGAGTAATTTCTTACTGAATGATTATTCTTTTCAATTTGAACTTATTTGCAACGACCAACCGATACCTGATCAAAGTTATACCAGGAAACTAAAGGAGACTATAGCTACAATAAAGAAATAGCAGAGCATAAAATTGTATAACTCTAAAGTCTACTTGAGTTATTGGTAGGGCAAGTCCTAATAAAAACACTTTATCTTAAAAAAGTCTCTCTAGCATTCAATTCACTTGGAACTCACAACTAATATTACAGGAGCGGAATGTCTTAATTTCGCATAAAAAATATTCTTGAGATTAACCTTTTCAATTTGGTGTACCGCAATACAAACAAAAAGTCTTTGAGCAAGAATCTCATTGTTTAGAGTAACCCCTTACCATGAGACGGGCTTAGAAGTACAAACTGGATATTGTGCATTTTCTTAGTAGACCTACAGAGGGAAAAATGTTTCCGGATAATAAAACATTGTTGCGTAGAGCCAAGACTGATGCGCTGGCGGCCAATATTGAAAATAATTCATCATAGGCTCCAAAAGACCTCCAAATATATAAGCATTTGAATAATAAAGCAGAGATGTAACTGACTGCCAAGTACATAAAAGAGTTGGTTAGGTTGGCGCGATAGTTTGAATAACTGACTGATAAACCAAATGTTTGAGATGCAGAGGTTTGAGTCTTCATGCTGCCGTAATACCCTGAAAGAACGTACGGTATATATGACATGTAAACTCTGGAAAGGTGACAAAATTGCAATATCGAAATCAAGCAAACTCTACAGGGGAACACTCTATGTTGACACCCTACAGGGAGTGTTATAGAAGAAATTATCACGAAATGTTCAGAACTCCATGTTGAATGTAGGTTAGATATTGTCTTTTAGAGCAGCATATGAAGAGATTTATAAATAGAGGGGTTACTCTACTTTACTGAACAGAGGAGATTTTAAATGGTAAAAATTGGAATAGAATTTTATATTTGTCGGGAATCTCTGGATGCCAATGTTAACATACTTACCCTAGTCGCCCTACAACTGTATTTTTTTTCTTGATATCTGATAAATTGCTGGTCCTGCATTTTTGAAACTTTCTGGATTTCTCTCCAACTCATTCAGAATTATTCAGTTTGGTTTGTATTTTGGTGGTGTCATTATTTCTACCATTTGAAATTTAGATTTAGATGATATCTGTAGAACTAGAAGTAACATTGCAAAGTGATTGTAAACCAGTAATGTCAACTACATTCTAACAAGAGATTGTTAAATAGTGTTGTAGTAATTATGAAGTTCTGACACTGCTGTATGTCATCATCATCTTTACCATTAAAAGACCTAGAGCTTTAGATCAATTAACAATCCTTCAAGTTTCCATGTTAAAGGGTTCTAGCCTACTTCTCACAATCTTTAAATAACCTAGCCCTTTATATTTAATACTGTTGGTTAAGTTTCTAACTAATCTAGGGAAAACTTTATATTTTCAATACATCACCGGTATGTCCTACGTATGGCACATTCTTTGGTCGCCAAACTTTTCCTTTTCTTTACAGGTGGTAATATTATATTTTCTGATTGCAAAACGAGGGCTAGAAGAAATTCTTAAGTTAATTTAAGTATTTAGCTATTTTTATCCATCTATACAGCTGTCAATTTTTTTAAAACTATATTAGTCATCTCCTAGTTCCTTTATGGGCTAAATTTTCAATCAACATTTGCTGAGATTGGGATGGTATAGAGTTTGCTGTTACGCACTAAATTTTTTGACGTTCTGTGCACAAACGGATATATCCTAAATTTTACAGGAAACATTCAGACCATCTCACCAAGCAACTATTAGAATATTTCTTATACTAAACCTTTGGATGTATTATATTTAAATGGATGCTACATTTGCCTTATTTTAAAGTAGCATAAATGGAAAGGACTGCTACAATGATGTAAGAAACATCGTTTTCTATAAATGATCGAGCAAATCTACAACACGTGGAGGAAACTGACTCCCTATCATACATAACTTCCTTACAAGAAATGATTCACTCCCTCAAATATCTCACACCCAGGGATGAAAGAGGCATTGTACTATAAACTTCACTTTTCTCTGTGTTACTCGGATTAGTTGGGTTTACTTGAACCCAGGATGATTTCGTTCCTAACTCGGAAATTATCATTGGATTATGCACGCTTCCTCCACGAGGACAACACCTGTGGTAGCGTAAGTGATTTTTAACATCGTGTTTCCAGGAGTGAGGAATTCTAAAGAGTGCTCTTAATGTCTTCAAAGGTTAATGATTTGCAATGATTTATTCTTGATTTGTGTTCTTAAGTCTCAACACTAAGTGTGAAGTAAAATATGATCAAGGCTTCCTCAAAAACGTCGGTACTAATGAAGAAAAATATGCGATGGAAATTTTAGACTTTGGGGGTAAGATTACACTCAAGCATATGTAAGATGATGACGGTCACACAGGACGAGTTAGGGAAAATAAGGGATTAGAAGATAAACATAAATGGGCTTGCCAGACATATTCGAGGTTCGCCTCCTTAGAGTTTTTTCGGCGGCATAAGCAAGCCAAAAAATCATGTTGATGTTTTTAGCGCTTTGCTATCAAAAGCGTTGATCCTCTCAGTTAAAATTTCGTAATACGCTTAAGCTGTACATCTGAAGTATGCATATAGCAACGATTTTCTAATCATCTAGAGCTTTTCCTTATTGGAAATGTATTTATGGCGACAAAGCGGCTTTCCAAGAGTTTGTCTAACAGCGGGTGTATCTTTACGTCTCTTTTTTGACCTTCATACCCTAGAATTAAAGCTACAAGCTGACCATAGTATTGCTCGACTTGCACAGTATTCCTGGAGAAACAATCAAGAATTCTATTGGCTTTTTCTTTATTCAAAGGCTCAAGAGATCCAGCAGAGCCTAGGACAGAGTTATCATTTATGCTCCTGTACTACTCTAGTACGCGGAGTTTAACGTTGACTAATAGAGATATGTCAAGAACATCCAGGAATACTGTATCAAGATGTCTAGCAAGATGTGGACAAAAATAGGTCCTCTCAGAGAATAAATCAAATAGCCTTTTTCGCTATCAGTATGTTACCTGAAGTTGGTATTGTTTTCGTAGATTTAAAAAATGTAGAAAAACGGGCTTCTTCACAGTCTCAAAGGAATAAAATGTTTCTGATCTTGAAATCCCACAGGGAAGAAAAATTAATAAGGTGGAAGGGAGCTCATAATCATATATTATTGGTAGGAACGAAAATCAGTCCTTCTTCAAGTTCTTCTGACACTACTTAAGGAAGAATTATTAGTAAATGTTTCCCCAAGATTGGACAGATACTTTCATAACTGATCAGTGAAGTTGAATGACATAAAAGCTCGCCAAGTCCAATAACTCAGTGTCACATACTACTTACCGTAAGATAGATACAGATCAGCAAATTAAAATTTTATTTCAATAAAATTAATTTTTGAAAATAAGCAATAATATTCCTTGTCCTTAAAGCTTTTGCAGTTTACTCCTGTTTATATTTCCGTAGGGAATAAAGGAAATAAGAAACATTCTAAAAAATTTTGTTTCGATTTTTTCGTATTAATGGGTTAAATATCAAATCAATAACTTTTTAGTATTTAATTTTATATTTAGCATGTTGCAAAATTGTGGCTCTAACGAGCCTTGATCCACGGGGAACCAATTCAGAGGCGGAGTCGCAAGAACGTGTCTGAAAGGCAAGTTGATTCGGATCCATGTGTGTAGATATTCCTGGGTTCGTGTACTGCGTACAATTCTATTGCTTCATCTCTTCTGCAAAGTATCATATAATGTGAACCAGGATGCATTTTAAATGGAACGGAATCGCTTTGCTAATGTAAATGGCTTATGGTCTTTAAAGAACTACGACGAACAATTTCATTAACTTGATTGGCACTCTTGTAAAAAAAGTAATTGGTGAGGCAACTTTAGTTAGCAAGAATCACAGGGTTTTACGTATCTCTTTTCTTTAATTTCAGTCGTTAAACTTTCTTTGGGATGCAGTGTTCGTTATCAACCTACTTGAAGTATTCTTATACGCTGCTACCCTAAGATTTTGTCATTTCACTTGTGTGATACTTTTGACCCATTGTATAGGTAGTGCTGCAGAGCCCTTCTCTTCGACAAACGCGGGAAAAATAGTGCTATTTCAATTTCAGAATTTTCTGACGAAATAGGAGTTGGCTGCTAATCTTTATAAGAACCCAGGTGTGTGTTCTTTTTTTGTCCATATCACTGAGAGAACTCTTTGGTAGCAACAAATCTCACATGCACCGACTTATCACTAGTGTTTATTCAATCAGTCACAGAGTTGTCTACTATATGTTCAGATCAGAAATAGGAATACTTGAATAAGTCGTAGTTATATATCTAGGGCTGCTAATTTACTACACTCGAAACCGAGTATGCCACAAAAAAAAACAAGAAAAAATACACAATACTACAAAAGTATTAATATTTCATTATAATATTGCCGTATTATATTGAAATAATAAGTGTGTTCTAGAAATATTAAGTCAATAAGAAGTCAGTCAATTCAAAACGGATCCGATCCTTACTTAACTGGAAGCATTTCGTGGATTAACTGGTATCACAGTGTCAGTAAACTATGACAACGTTTGTGGTCAATAGAGACCCCTTTTTTACAAAACGTGATGGTTCCTACGGTATGTAGGCCAAACTGGCGTTTCACACCCGACGGTGATGACGATGATCCTCATAATGGAATGTCATTCCTTACTATAGGAGCATTAGGAAGGTATCACATAGAGAGTGCATGTTTCGTAAACTTACTTACAGGTAACCTTGGAATTTATTATAAACTACTGATCGGTCTAATTTCCTTACAGCTTGAGAGAACACCAGATGTTTTCATCTGAAGTGCAACAAATACTTTTTCCAATTATCAAGAAAATGTCCAGCTGTTATTGAGTAGCTGTTCATATAAGCAATGACAGGTACAAGTACATCGAGGCAGGCTATGTCATGGGACATTGGCGCAGGATCAAGTGGACCGGTTTAATCGGCAAAATTAATAGTGAAGCCTCTTCACTACTGCGCTTTGAAGACATAATGCAATTTTTAGCGCTAATCGTATTTTGTCAGATTCTACGGCTGTTGTAACGCTATTTTGCACTGCATCGGTTTTTATCCGAATGTTTCATATTTTCCTTCTGTAAAACACCAATGTTATTTATTAACTACAAAACCTTTCCATCCAACGTGACGTCATTCAAAACATCAGTGAGTATGCCAGACGTTTTATGCACTTTATCAAGGGAGCGTTTAGTATATGTTATAACCATGGTGATATTTTTCAATTATATTTTGGTGACTTTTTTACCACCTTCTTGGATTATTCATAATGCCCTACTTTACTGTAAATATAAATAAAACGTCATATTTGCATATTTTTTCCCCCAAAAGGTATAAGTTGTAAATAGCAAATTAGGCAATTCCAATTAGCATTTATTAGCATCTTCTGTGAAGGGCTGCAAACTAGGCAACTGATGTAAGCTGTTTATGATGATTGGATGTGAATATATTGAGGTTTCTGTTTTGAAAAATCATTGACAAGAAATATAAATACGGACCATAAGCCTGATTATCGTATATAAATAATCACTTTCTGGTGGATTGTTATTAAACAACTTTTAGAAACGAGTTTCTGTCAGAGAAGGAATTCTTTAAATATAATGTAAGTTGTAAATAGCAAATTAGGCAATTCCAATTAGCATTTATTAGCATCTTCTGTGAGGGCTGCAAACTAGGCAACTGATGTAAGCAGTTTATGATGATTGGATGTCACAGAAGGAATTCTTTAAAAAATAATCTTCGTTTCTCTACGGGTAACAAATTGCGCTGAAGCACGCTAAAATTTAACGTCAAAGATATAAACCTTTTTGTAAGAAACTATATATTTCACTATGATCATGCAACATCAAAATGTTTAAAAGGGAATATCTTTCTGAAAGTTTGACAATATCACATACGTACCTGTCAAATTAAGATAGATGGAAAAAGCAGGATTTCTGATCTCGGTGACAAAAGTGCTCAGATTACCATAATTAAACGCAAAGATAATTTCAGCCTTGTTTTTACTTATCTGGACATTGTACATTAAAGTAATAATGGCTGCTCTGTTGGCATTCCCGTCTCCCTGTGGTCAGGAAGCGTTAAAAAGGTCCAGACGTTGTAGACACAGAGTACAAGAGCCATAGGTAAACGTATTCAAATTAGTACATCTTCTCATGGTTTTGTTCTCCTAGACACTTGTTCAACGTTTCCTTATTTTTAGGAAGAGAAAGTGTAGTGATACTTTGTAATGTTTACAGTGCGGTAAATGTTTGGAACAGGACGTCGTTGATGCCACTAATTGCTAAAAAGACTGGATCGAGCTTCCCATCGTTTGCAACAGCGAGAACGTGAAGTCACGAGCATTGGTCTCCATTAGTTGAATTAGCGCGGGAAGTGTCGCCAGAATACAAAATTTTTTATAAGCTTTGTTTGATGGGGACAAAAATGGCCTCCAACAACTACTAACCTCACTTTGACACAAAAGATGCTCGATCCAGTGTTTTTTAAAGCTCAGTGGTTGATGCTTACTTACGCATAATGTCTCGGGCAGTTTTATCAGGAAAAAACATGCTATTTTTATCAGCGTTAGCCTCTCTACAGAAATTTTGTGAAAACGTGAAAATACAGCAAACGACTACTTGTTTGATGTTGGGTTTGCCTGGAGAACGGAATATTTTGTCATTTGTACTAATAAAACGTGGCCACCTAAAACAGTAATGACAGAATGATAAGTGCAAGTTATTGTACATCTTAGTAAAGAAATGCAGCTGATACAAAAATCATTTCTATCGATGAAAATTTTCCATTCACCAAAAAAAGTCAAAGTTTAAATCTTGACGTCAACCGTCTAATGCACGTAATCTAAAGGATCAGTAAATACGATGAGGTTCTATAATATCAATACAATACAAAATACCCCAATAATACATGGAAAGTTATATAGACAGAAGTGTTATGATTTGTCTTTAATATCATCATGATGCGTTTCCCATTAGTCAATTAATTGGTACTGAGATATTGATTATAATGGTTTTATAAGCACTCTTGGGGAGAGGAGCCCGAAAACGTTGAATATTCCTTTGAGTTCACATTTTTTAGCATCTCTGGATTATTTTTCGTGTCTTTTGCTCCTTTTTTTCTGTACATCTGATATAGGAAAATCTCCTCGTAACATTCATAAACTGAGTTCTTTTTCTTTTGCAATAGGGCGAGGGCTCACATTACAGGGTGGCATTCCTTTCTTGAATTACTTAAATTCCTTGAAACTCCTTGATTTTTTTGGGTGTCAAAAAGGTTCCTTGAATTCTCTAGCTTTTTTGAATTCTTTGAATTTTCCTTGAATTTCTTGATTGTTACTTGCATTTTGTTGTCACGTGATGCCAGCGTGACTAATTCGATTTGTGGACACAAAATATGTATCCTTTTCTGATGTGATTTACTTGAAACTTCTATTTTGTTGTAAAGATGATAGAAATAGACTTACTTTAAAAGCTGGCATGTCAAAAAAAATACCACTTTCGCATGGCCCACAGAAATAAGGTTCAAGGACTGCTTGCAGTCTCAGCTAGTTACTACAACAGCTTACTGCAAACTTCGTAAAAAAACGAAGAAGTTACCAAAAACCGGAAACTAGCGATGGAGGACATTGCTTTTCAATGAACCAAAGAAAGATAAACTTTAAATAGTGTATCAACCGTCTTGGAAACGAAGTTGATGAAGCCAGCATTCTTGCTTAAAAGAAGCAGCAGGATTTTGCAGTTCCTGCAAAAGCAAACTCTTTTCGTGTCACTCAGAATGAAAATAGGGATGAAATTATTGAAATTCTGAAAATGATTGATAAACTGAAGCTAGAGATGAAGGAACTTACGTGACGCTTGTTCACTTAATATTTTCATGCAGATCGTCCTGTCCCTAACTTCTGAAAAAGTAACCTACATCTCGTAAGCTCTCTTCAAAAAGGTCTTAACTCTTTAAAATTTGAACTGTGTGGTGGAAGATATTTTAGATTTTAGCTGTTAAATTAAGTTTAAATTAGGCATTTTGGGGGTCCCGCGTTGAACCAACTTTTCTTTTTGTTTATTATCTTCTTCGTTTTGCTTTTTAATTGTCCCTTAGATGGCGTGGATTGGCTTTAAAGTACATAAAATATGAAAGTAGTGACAACACACAAGTTTGACTCGTATTGGTCTCCTAACTTAGTCTCAACTCTTAGCCATGGAAGTGTAAGTTTATATTTCGACTCCAAATCAAAGTTGTCATTATAACTGATCTGCCATGGCATTCTTATGAACGACTGATGAAACAAAGTAGGCTTTGTTTATCTCGACGTTTGCAGCAAAATTAGACCCACAATGGCGCCCAGTCATTTGCTGTAATGTGACACATGTTTGAGTATTATGGGTTGTGTTTTATAGACCCTGGCTATCACTGGTCATCATAACTCAGTTGGTAGACCAGTACTTCGCGATTGCGTGGGTTCGGGTTCGAATCCCGAATACTTCGATTTTCAATTTTGTAATGGTAGTGACGGTGAATTCTATACGCATTAGTTAAACAATGTCATTAGACTAGTAGGTTGTTTTCATGCTGATTTCGTTCTATCAACGGACTATCTCATACTTATGATTTACTTGGCCCTTACTGAGATATAGATTTCCCAAATACGACTTCTCTCCTGAACAGTATTAATTTTTTAGGCAACAGTCTGCATATAAAGCTGAATAAGTTACAGTGGGATTAAAAACACTGCAGCTTGATATTGCTTTTAAGGGATTTTGTAGAACAACTGGTCACTTCTCATTACACGAATATTAAAATGAAAAGACGATTTTGGGGAGATTAGGACGTTTTGAGTACGTTTGAACTTATCCAGACTTTAATGAATTTAGGCGAGTCTAGTACAACCGTGGCTGTTTCAATTTTGATAAATCTGGGAACATTTGTTCCTTAAATATAAAAGTTGGTGAGTATATCAATTCACCTTCTAGCTATGCAAAAAATTATGTATTTTTTTTTTAACGGGCGTAGTACCATACAAGGCTAACAAAAGCCACTAATTGTATGGACTAGAATTGAGGTAAATAATATAGATACTAGGAGAGAGAGGGAAAGGAACAACTAACATAAAAGAAAGGAATTCACGTTTGACTT
>JAAAKL020018904.1:0-10050 GCA_010016065.2 Carybdea cf. marsupialis auct. non (Linnaeus, 1758)
TAGTAGTAGTAGTAGTAGTAGTAGTTGTAGTAGTAGTAGTAGTAGTAGTAGTAGTAGTAGTAGTAGTAGTAGTAGTGTCAGTAATACTTATAAAATATTCAAGCCAGATTTCTATCCAGACCTTATCAAGACCATTTTTAAGAAATCGAACGTCACTCTTTGCCACACAATTTAAATCCATTTGTTTTGTAGCCATTGCTAATTAGGATGTATTATTGGGATAATTGACTCTATCCTGCACAAAATTGTGCCGCGTGCTACACCCAGATACTTGTGTAAGGATAATGGTTGATACTCTCATTAAAGCTGCCTTCTACATAACAATCTATACTCCTAATAATTATCGTTCTTTATCGCATACCTATAATTTTGTTTATATTGGATCTAAAATAACAACATGACAGAAAGTTAAACAATTCCATAGTTTTTCTTCTCTGTGTTAGTAAAACTATAAGATTGTTTTGTATGCAACTTCTTTGTAAACTAATAGTTTACTTACAAAACTATGCCCAGGTCATTCCCAACTGTTCACGTTCATCATAAAAGAATGTCAATGTTCCCATAACAAGTGCCAATAAGAATTATTTTTGCCCAAAGGCGTCCAGGACGAAGAACTTGACGGAAAAGGAAACATTAATAGTGGATAAAACAGCTACTACGCTTTTGATAATATATCTGTGCTTTCATATCTCAGTATCGGGTCTTTAGTTCGTTGAAGTGAACTTTACATCTTTTGCATATCTTGTGCAAGAGAGTTTCAAGCTAACCTCCAAAGGTAGAAAACACCGCTTAGGTATCTCAAATTCATGTGAATAACACGCTTCAAACGTCCTAGGGTCTCCTTCATAACTCAGCCGCCAGTATTATCAGCTTGTCCTCCTTAGTGTGAAGGACACCGCATGGACATCATCATCATCGTTTTTGTAATCAGTTTGCTTCCCGCTTCCACCGCTTTACTGCTGTAAAAGATGCTGATCTCGAGTACAGCTGGAAGGGATTAAGGCTAAATTATTCAATGAAATAGGGATGGCACTTGAACATACCAAGACAGTTCAGGAGATATGCATAGCATCTGAAAACGACACTATCACCAAGGTTTACTGACAGGTTCTGAGAATTCGAACAAACTGCTAGTAATGACAAATGTTCCAGCAGGATAGAGTAAAGTAAAATAGAATGTGTAGTCTTAGAGTTTTTAAATCTTGGGAGGCCCCCCTCCTTAAGAAGATCCTGGGGAATCTAAGAACTCCGCTACTTTTGGTGAATATCACTGCTTCTACTATTACTACTACTACTACTACTACTACTACTACTACTACTACTACTACTACTACCACTACTGCTACTGCAACAACTACTACTACTGCTACCATTACTAAAACTAATGCAACTACTACTACTACTACCACCACTGCTGCTACTGCTACTACTACTACTACTCCGTTTAGTAAACGAGTGTTTATACTACATAATAAATGCCAAGCTATTTCCAGTATAAGGATTCATGTTAAATGTAAGTAAATCAAGTGCTAGCCAGAACTGCCAAGTCCCTGAGTGCAATGAGCAGGTTCAACATTCTGTGGAAAGACAAGAAGATTCAGCTAAAATCTGAAGTCGGACTGATGCGCACTCTTGTCTATTCGATATTTTTGTACGGATGTAAAAGCTGGACACTTAACTGCAGATCTCCAGCGCCATATACAAGCAATAGAAAGCAAGTCCTTTCGAAGAATTCTTGGTGTCTCATGCAGAGATCGAGTCACCACTGAGGAGATTTATCGACAGATTGCACTAGCTATAGGACCGTTCCAGCACCTACTTGACACGGTTAAGGAGAGAAAGTTGGGCTGGTTTGGACATGTTACATGATCAAGCGGCATTAGTAAAACGATACTACAGGGGGCACTGAGCGGTAAAAGAAGAAGAGGTCGTCAACACAAGAATTGATGCGACAATATCTACCAAAGGACAGGACTCACACCAGAACAGACCCTAAGGTCAGCAGAGGGCAGAGAGTTGTGGAGAGATGCTATTCGCCAGAGTACCGCAGGGCCAAACGACCTTCAAAACGGTTACGGGATAGAAAAGAGAAGAAGAAGGAGAACAGTATGCAATTAAAAAAATGTGCTGTTGAAAAAATGGATACCTTAGTTAAGAAGGAACGACGAGAATGAACAGAAAGATTTGATGGAGAGCCAACAAGGAGCAAACGACTGTATATGAGACGAAAGTGTAGTGAAAAAGATTTGATGAGGTGTAGAGAGCCGGTGGTAAAATATGCTGCCCAAAATTTTGATCCAGTCGTGAAAACATTACAACTTGAAACTGAAATCGAAAAATATGCACATATTTGAAATCACGTTGGAAAAGCCCCAAAACCTTCCTACGATGATGGCCCTTTGTCAAAACACTCGACTGAGCGACATTTGTCGTTTCATCCCCTTGAATGCTAAGAAAGAACCACTCTGCAATAACTTTCTCGATTGTGTCTTCTATTATATTATCAAGACGTTAAAGGTCACAAGAAACACCAGTCAAAGGCGTGTGTACCCCCCACCCCCCCTTCCCTCGCTATTTCTATGTTCCTGTGCAGACGACGTTCAAACACAAAACACTCAAGTAAATACTCTATAATTTGCCCCTTTCAAGTGTTCGGGTATTCACCATATCCTCTAGACCAAAACGTCTGCCCACCCGAATACAGTACAGCTTCTGTGAACGTACTTAGCATTCGACGGTTATTCAGTATTTGTTAGAAATGTCGTTCGATTTCCTGTCTTCTAGCCGCAAACATCATATAGTTTATATGATCCGATGCTCGGAAAAATTGCCAAAGGTCTTCCATGATTTGCACGCTTTGAGATGACTACAGCATCGTTCATGAATTTGGGAGTCATACCTAAAATTGTTCAGATTCGTGTAACCAATCTCTGTCCATGTGCGTGATGTCCTTGGTTTCAATAACAAATAAGGAAAACAGAAAAGGCCATCGAGACCTCTAATGCCACATAACCGACCCTTTTCTAATAACACGGGCTTTGAAACGTTCGAGACCTTGTGCTAAGTTCTAATTCTGTCATTTGTAGATCTTCTAAAATCAATCTTTTCCCTTAGATCTCCGTAATGTAAAAGAGTTTCAAAGCATCACAACCGGAGATGTATTCCTTGACCTATCTTGACGATCTGTAAATCAAACAATCAAGTATGACGTCAATTAAGTCGTGCTTGAGCTCATCTGCCCTTACTAGAAGCATTTCCAGACGCATTGCGCATTATTGCGTAAACCTTTGTTATTGTCATGGCATAAAATTTGAGCACGACAAACGTCAAAACAAGAATCGAAGACCAGTCATAAAGAGTTTTCTGTTATTGAAAACTTATCGAAAAACTTCCGTCAGTTAAATAAGCGGGGGTTAAAATTCATAGCCGCACTTTTGCTAACAGAAAAGTGAGTTATACCGTTTAAAAAGTTTTTGGATTTTTGATGCTTACATATCGATGTTTCCCTATTTCTTTGGTCTCTTTATTCTCACGTTGTTAAATTTTATGGTAGTGGGGGCCACGTCTAGCATGACCCTTAGCTTCGCCTATGATTCGCTACTTGTATCTGACACTGATATTCTCTGACAGGTAATTATTAGATTATTAAGGATGACTCACCAATAAACAGCACAGACAAGTTAGCGTATCAAATTGTTCATTTAATGATATCCGTGTTAATTTGATTCCAACAGTCCTAAAGGCAGGAATAGCATTATATTTTAGACGTGCGCTCAGAAATAAACAAGCTGTTTGTCTCTTTGTTACTTTGAGATATTTATCATCATTTCTCTTTCCTTTAAACTGTTAACACTCCACTTGGCATCATCTATGAAAGAATATCTCATCCTGCACTATTCTTGACCTCCTTTCTTAAATTCATTAATCAAGAAGATGGCAAACAGAATGAAAACTATGGAATAACATGCCCCGAAAGCTAGCTATAAACAATCACGCTGATTGTTTCATTACGTCGCGATTCTTAATAAAATGACTTTTCTTTTCTTGCTTCTAATCAGGGACGTAGAACCGGGGGGGCACGTGCCCCTCCAAGATTTTGAAATATGCGAAAAGTACCCTTTTAGTCACTCTTAAAGTGTTCTGTAGGTGAAACAATGCCCTTTGACTGCTGTGCCCCTCCCCCCTGTTTGAGATGCTTCCTACGTCCCTGCTTCTAATAGTTCTCTGGACATATGTTAATTGAAAACGCTTTTAACGGTCACAACCACACTTTTTTCGTCTACAATGTCTGTAGCTTGTATCGGGAAGTGACCGTAAATGTCTTGGATATGAAATTTTCAAGAAAGAGATCGATTACCACCCAAGGTGATATCAACCGCAGAAAACTGACGAGCATCGTTACTACTCTGATTGACAGCAATTACATTGTAGTACAGTAAGACTGCGGTCTCATATCTTGGAACACTCTATTTGGTCCAAAGATAATGGTTTTCATTGCACAAAATACAGGACTCCAGTAATCTTTTTGTAGAAAACTGGAGCGTTTTCTTTGCAGGAAGCGAGAAACATCACAAGAGTACTGTTTCAAGGAATCCATTAAACAACTTGTACTAGCTGCTGACGGCAAACAGCTTCTCATTTGATCACGCCTCTGCACCTCTGACAAGATAAGCTCATATCTTAAGGCAGCATTTTATCGTCCTCTATTTCTCCTGGACGGAAACAAAGTTTTAATAGCATAAAGATAGTAAAACTTTGTGTTTTTTAAACGGGATGCTACTCCAATTGTAACTTATCATGTACAAAGGTGATCTGGATTACGACAGGCTGATAGTTGCAGGTTGAGGGAAAGGGTCATTAGGAGAGGGAAAGAAAGATCAAGTGAGGAAAAAACGTAAGAGAGAAAGTGGAGTAGAAACAAGACAGAGTGAAAAGTGAACAGACGGCGAATGAGGGAAAGGGCGATAAGGAGAGAGGAAGCAAGGTCAAGTAAACAAAGACGTAAGAGAGAAAAGGGGGTAGAAACAAGCCAGAGTGAAAAATGAACAGGGGGTAAGTGTAAGGGAGATTAGACAAAATACAGAGAAAGTGAAAGGAGATATTAGGAGATGCCAGAGTAAAGTACGATGAAGTAGTGAATAGCAAGAAAGAAGCAGGAGAGTGAAGAGGGACAATATGAAGAAGTATAAATTTTGCACTGGTGTCTACTTTATCTATGCGGTGGGAAAGTGTGACGTCAAGATTTTGACCATTCTAGGATAATGGGGGAAAAAACTCAATTTTCATTTTACCCTATCAGTGACCACGTCAATGGCAAAAATTCAGAGTGATGCCCTTTCCCAACACGGAGATATCAGGTTTTAAAAGTTTTGAATCTCTCTAACAAAACCCTATTGTTTAATGCTGGTTCCTTACTTAAGGAACCAAGGAATATTAACAGAGTTTTGACCAGTGATTATAAAAATTCAAACGCCTCTAGTTTAAACACTATATACGTTACAGGTCTGCTACTTTTTGAAAACAGCCTGTTCTAAGCTTGCCTTTGGATACCTGGAGTCAGATTGTACTAATCATTAAAATTTTGATTTGTGACGTCATCACTTTCCCTCCGCATTTGTCGCATATCCTATGCTGTGCTCATTTAAGACCGAGTCTCTTTCTTCTTGTTTTAACCCTGTATTGAACCAGATTGACAATAAAAGCCAAAGAACTAACAGTTTTTGTGTTGGTAATAGCTGCAATACTTGTTTAAAGGTAAAAAGCGCCTATGTGTATAAAATTCAAACGAGTACAGGTTGTGCAATCAATAACCCTTGGAAAGGGAAAACCTTATTGGGTACTATACGAAGGGAAACTGATGACGTCACATATCAAAAGTTTCGAAATAGTACGATTTGACCCCAGGTATCTTCCCAAAATACTAGACTCTTATTGTTTAAGCTAGAGGCGTTTGAATTCAAAAAATCCCTGTTCAAATCTCTGTTGATATTCCTTGGTTCCTTACGCTAGGAACCAGCATCAAATATGAAGGTTTGTTGAAAGAGTTTTAAAGCTTTGAAAGCTGATATCTCGGTGCTGTTCAAAGACAACACTCTCAATTTTGGCAATTGACGTTCTTACTAATGGGGAACACGATAATTGAGTATCGTTTTGATAATTAAAACATTTTCAAAGTCGTGACGTCGTACTTTCTTTCTGCATGGTGCCATTTGGGAACACCAGGAAGGAAAGGGTTCACTCCAGAAGACATTTGTGTCAGCCCATTTCACCACTTTCCTTCGGTCAGGATGAAGACTGTGAAAATTATAAACGCGTTAAGTTTATAGGAGCAAAGATTGGATGAAGATACTTAATACTTGTATCATAAGACGAAAATCCCATATTAAGTGACGCCAAGATTGTGATACGTGGACAACCTCGACCAGGGAAGATGCAGTGGCGGTTTAGGGGGAGGCCGATAGGGCCATGGCCCGAGGCCCAGCACCTGTAGGGGACCCTGCGCCTCAATTCTAAGAAAAAAGGATGTGTCTGACTGCCCATATTAAGTTAATGGAAGTAAGTGGAAACTCGAAACTGTATCCACTGGAAGGAATAAAATGACTCAGGAGCTTCGGCAGTACGATCATGGCTGAACTTCCTTGCAATGCATGACGTCATAGGTACCTCAAACGTTTTCGGCCCAGGGCCCCACATCCTTAAAAACCGCCACTGGGAAGATGATTATAGAGGGTTGTACCATAGGTTAGCCACTGAGTCATTACAAATACACTAAGCAGAATAAAGTTATCTGAAAGCTGGCAGGCCCGAACAGAGCTCTTCACGGGAGGAGAGCAATATAGCGCCAGGAAAGGACGTGGAGAGCAGGATTTGATACTGATTGAAAAACTGTGGAGAGGTTGGAGAGGTCAAGGCAAGGGCGTACGAAGATAGCAAGCATAAAAAGAGGGGGAATAAACATGACGGGTAAGGCGAAGGCAGAGGACGATAAGAAAGCAATTACAGAAAAAAGAGCATCGAAGGTTAGAAATAACGTGCAATGTATGAAACGTAACGCATGACAGTGTGACTCACATCACGAAGAAGACTAAATTTGTGATAACAGAAGTGTTGTGGAAAGAGCTGCCTCACCCCTGTTACATTTTCCCTACATCAGTTAGCCTACCGTTTCAGTAAAACTAAAATATAATGGGCGGACTAAAGCAAAAAATCGAAGAACGTAGAACCTGGCTTGTATTAGCTATTTTACCCGGGAGCAATATTTTTGCAAACCACTTACATAAATTGCAAAGAAGGAGGTCCCTTTCCACTCCAACGCACCTACCGTTGGACATTGCAGGAAGATCTGCAGGAAAAGATTCGAGCCTCTCTTTGACGGCCGGTTTGCTTGTAGGAAATCATTATACGAAGCCAAAATCAAAGGAAGCCAATATGATTGAAGCAAGTATGCAACGAACCGATATTAAAATCTGTTGATAGTGCTGGCTTATTCCAATGGCTATGCCCTACCAGCTCTTCCTATACAATGCGGTTTCACGTAAGAAGGATAAAAGAACGATTGTGATTGTGAGCCAAACCACTATTTCTCCTCGCGGCATTGTCTATAGTCAATCGATTATATCGTTTGAGTTCATAACCGAGTCTGAGAACCTTTGACAACGGATTGAAAGCCTTTATCTGGGTTACCATTTTACGTGCAAACCGCGAGTACTATGGAAACTTCTGGCGCGTACCATTTGTCTCCTAACCGCTTCACTGACAGCTGACGTAGAACAGGCCACACACACAAAAGTCTTGGATATTCAATTGCTCTTAGTGTTCTGCCAACCGTCAAAGGATATGAAATAAGGGTATCAAAGAGGACAAGAATAAGTTTGGAATTGGACTATTGATGTTATGATCGTATGCTAATAGGTGCAAATTCGTTTACTTGGTCAAGGAGAGCAAAAAGGCTGTGAAGACAACCTGTGTTGAATGTAGCGACACCTTTCTGTCGAAGAAGGTCACTGAAGTCCTGAAACTGCAGCATTACAACCAGTGGCGGTTTTAGGGGGGTCCAACAGGGCCATGGCCCCGCACCTCAATTCTAGGAAAAAAGGATGTGTCTGACTGCCCATATTAAGGTGATGGAAGTAAGTGAAAACTCGAAACTGTATCCACTGAAAGGAATAAAATGTCTCAGGAACTTCGGCTTTACAATCATGTCTTAGCTTCTTTTCAATGCATGACGTCATAAGGCCCCGCAACCTTTTTCGGCCCAGGGCCCCGCATCCTTCAAAACCGCCACTGATTACAACACGTAATAATATTAATAAACAATCAGATTCAATAGAGGAGTTTTGAACTTTAAAAAGGTCACATATAAAGCTCTCAGAGTACGCCAGTAGATATCCCACTTTCAGGATCTTTGCATTTTAAAGACCTTTCTTTCAGATTACACAAGAGAAGGGTCAGAAAACTTCGGCTTGTGTACCAAACTCGTTGTGAGAACCACTTCTCACATGGGTAAACTAAATAACCTAAACTTACCCAACCTTTACATTCGGAACATGAAACAAAGTAATTTGTAAATGATGATGTTACTTTGGCTGGGGCCTTTCTTTTAGATTACACAAGAGAAGGGGTCAGCAAACTTCGGCTTGCGTACCAAACCCGGAACGCTTTACATGTTCATCGTTTCATTGGAAGAACTCACGTATCAAAACTTGATTAAACACTTTTCAAAGCACTTGTTCAGCGAATTCTTTGATTTGGTAGCATAGGCACAAGAAACGAATGGCATTACAACCCAAAAGAGTGCACCAAGGCTGTTTAGTAACAGGCTAGACAACACTTGTGGCAAGTGTGCGCTTAAAACAAAGGGATTCAGTAGATCTCCTTAGCCATTCCCTTGTTAATGCAGCTAACCTTGGAAAACGTTTGGTGACCCCTGCACTTAGAAATGAGAAAATACTACTCTCCCATCATTTTAACTTCTTGAAGTTAACGTAGGGTGCACAAAAGCTAGGCTGAGGGGAAGTGTGACGTCACGATTTTGAAAATGTTCTAATTGTAAAAAAAAATTTTCCATTTCATGTTGGCCTATTAGTAAGAACGTCAATGGCCACAACTGCGAGTGGTGCCCTTTCCCTGCTTTCTTCTGCTTTCAAAGTTTTAAATCTCTCCAACAGAACCTTTTTATTTGATGCTTGATCCTAACGTAAGGATCCACGTACTGCTTCAAAACATGTCAAAATATAAGAAATTTCACGTTCTAACCTCATAACGATAAAATTCATATTAAAGAAATTTCGATTATTTCTATAATATCTACAGATGATGACGATGATAATGATGATGATGTTATTTGTCACTTGTCCCATGTTAAGAAAATGATATTCACTCTTTTCTCTGGACACGACCACAGCTTATAGCTCTAGAAAACCTTTAAGTGTCGGAGGACTCGGCTACAGATACTAATTTGGCAATGTCAACTACTGCGTTGAGAGGTCATGTTTTCCCATCTGTCACTGCTATATAAGACCGTACAAGAAATCATTCAAGACAGTAAACAAAAATTAAGGTTTGACCTTTCCTTGGGGCTTTTGTCTTCAACTAACCTCACTTCAGCTGCTTTAAAATTCAATTACAAGTTTATTTTATGGTAGAATCGGAAACTTTTCAACTGCGGGAAGTAACTGACCACTTCCTGTTATTTTTGGACCTCTGTAAGTGTTGTATAGGACTGGCGGATGGAAAAACTACTGCTTCTGTGTGCAGATATTCAGGACAAAGTTGTCAAAGGCTATCAGAAATGTGTTCATCTTTTGCTTCATCTTTTCAATAGAGCTGGTATTCAAGGCACAATGATCCACGGACAGGAATAATATTTGACACTTTTTGTTTAAGTCAATCGTTCCATTATTCAATATCTTGACATCAGTTTCTGTCTCTTAAGGTAAAAACATCTCTTATCCTTTAGGTTTAATACGTCAAACGCTCACGAAGCTGGCCCTCTGGGAGAGGGGGGGGGGGCGGTTGAGATTTCAAAAATTTCGAAGGGGGGCGGTTAAT
>JAAAKL020018905.1:0-10050 GCA_010016065.2 Carybdea cf. marsupialis auct. non (Linnaeus, 1758)
ACAATAACTGATAACTGATAACCGTCCACTGTCAAAGTCTCATCGTGCATTCTAAAATTAATTTTTGATTGACGATCCCATCTGTTGGTTTCATACGACTAGTGTTTTTTAGCGCAATGAAGCTTCGACAGTGAGAGAAAACGATAAAGGGGTAAATTTCAGCAATGAATCAAATAGAAAATTCATCGATTCTAATCTCTTTCAAGAAACAGATACCTTTTTTGTTTTCAGTGGTGATCATCAAACAGATACGCCCTTACAAATGCAGAATGGAGTTGTTTGAAAATAGTTGCAAAGTGGAGCTAGTAAAATTTTTACTATTGTACTTGTTAAAAGCCCCAATTTAAGTATTAGGTGACTTATCCAACATGATACGCTTTGATTTATTTGTAATGATTTGTAAAACAAATCTGTGAGTATGAGGTACATTTTTAAATAGAGAATATCACCTGACAACTGATTCCGCTCAACCTGTTTTCTTATTGCAATTTGACAATGTGTTAGTATTTCTACTAGTGTAACAGCTGATCGTCATCATTCAGTACTCTGCGATGATTTCAGTTCTTCCAGATTTGTATAAACATGGGAAAACCTGGGTTATTTTCTCGTCAATGAATTTGTCTTATATCAACAATTTGCATAACAGTTCCTCTTCTTTGACATCTTGAGGAGGCAGCATTCAACAGTTTACAATGTAAAATTTTAAAATAGCATCAAATTGTTTAGTAACAATATCTATTTGATGATGATGTTATGACAAAAATGCATTTCGTTTCAGCGTGGAAATTTAATAAAACACTATCTCGTGCGTACTTACCGTATCCATCGCAACTGTATAGAAAAACAAAAAAATGTTACTTATTATTGGCAACTCTTTTATCTAAAAAATTTCCCCTTGCATGTTAATAGCTTTTCTTGTTTTGCTTAGATTTTACCCTAATAACGTATAGAAAGCAAATAGCAACAACGTAAGTGCTTTAAAATACCTCTTACTATTGACGTGGCCTTCTCTGAGCTCAATTTTTTCTGATGTATGGTAACATCGATACAATTGTAAGAGGGACACACCACACAAACAGACCAAAACAAATCACAATATCATAAACTATTTTTAGAGACGTACCTTCACATGGCTTTAGCATACACGTTTGTACCTGGGTGGAGTCACCCAAACCTGAACAATCCTTTCCTTCTCCCACTGGCATTGGATTAGTGCAAGTTCTTTCTCTCGATCTCGTACCTTCTCCACAAGTCAGTGAGCATGCAGACCACTCACTCCATTTAGTGTATCCACCATCAACCGCTAGGGATGAAAGGTTAAAAGGTATTATTTTTAAAAACAGATTCTAGAAGCCTCCACAACAACCAGTGTTTCTATTTTATAATCTGCTGTATTGTGCTCTCTTTTCTACTGTTAAAGATTTACAATTGTAGTGTTTTCTGTAAGCTTTCTTCTCGAACCACGCACAGGCATTTTCCCGCCTTATTTAGTTTACTAAAGTAACTCCGTGAAATCATAATAATATTCTATGCCAATCTGCATAGTGTGCCTTCTCTATCTTCCCATGGTAGATATTTCCTTGCCCTATTATGCGAATTGATATACTATTTAGACACACTCCATTTCATATCAGGACATTAAGCCTTTCTAGTCAAGAAACATCTAGTCATTGTCTCAAAATAGGGTATAATAGAGTTTGCACATGTCTTTTATTTTCACAGTCGTTACATAGGCCTAGTGACAAACCTAAGTCCCTAAACATCTCAGGTATATCCATCTTTCATATCTCTGGAACAGTACTTTTCAAATACTCGACGTATCTAAGACGTTACTCGTACTGATCAAATGATTGCTTCTATAGTACACTTTAAAAGCATCGATGAGAACGAGGTTGAAAAGGGACTTTCAAGGCAACATTTATCCCTTCCATTCTCAATTCTATAGCAATCAAAACTTCTGATCTTCTTAGCATTCGAGTTTTTTAAGGGAGGGCTTTAACACGTAGTAAAAACCTCATTAAATCCCTGACCAACTAATAGGATGCATTAGCTGTTGAAAGCTTATTTCAACTTTTAAATCAAAGGATGAGAGTTACGGTAGGAAAAAGTGTTAGTAAATTGACTGTTTTCTTAAAAAGGTAGTCTTTGTAAAGAAAAGAATTAATAAGAGTTTAGGTAATAGCGTCTGTGATTCCTACATGTGAATCTCCTATAACTTACTATGGCAAACACATTTTCTTAAAAAACCCGACGCATAAAAGTAAGCTTCGCAATAGATCATAACACACGATATGCATTCTGCGAGTTGGCGGAGTATCACTCTTTATTAAGGCTGGTTACGTAATTTAAAACAGTCTGAAGAGCTGTTGTTTTTTACGGCAACAAGATTTATTTGATTTGTTCGTTGATGCGTATGAATTGTGTTCTACTGATAATCTGTATTAAGATCATGAATCTACGAACGTGAATTATTATCAAGGTTTCTCACACTGTTCACCCCATTTGAAAGTCTTAGTACTGAACAAGCTTAAACTTTGTGGAACAGAACTTGTTGGCCGACACCATAACCCAACTCGGCATATTTTATCATACTATATGTTTTAGAATCAAGGGAAAGTCAGCTCATAGTCTCTTGAGATGGATCAGAGCACTTCAAACAAGTGCAGACCCAGGCAGCTTGTTTTATTGTGAATTAGTGAATAAATCTTTTTTCCTGTGCCTAATTGATTAGTCAGTGGATTTTATTGATTGGTGTAATCTAACACGTAAATTTTGATAGAGGTTCAGTCTATGTAGGACTTTCAATAGTGTTGGAGAATTTAATTCGTGTTATGACGGGTAAGATGTTTGTTGTTGTGGGATACGAGATGTACTCTGCAGTGAAAAGGACGAGCGTATTAATGGACTAGCATAAGGTATTGGTATAACCGGTACCCTAAGAAAACTTTTTTTAAAGTTCAAACATTGCTATGTTCCTGTCGAACGTATGTGAATGTCACGTGAGAAAAAATGTTGCGTTTAAATTATGAGTTATTCCTCGGTAGGGGGATGTGTTACAAACTTCCTTTGCACTAAATAGTTAGCTTGTCATCGACCTATATCTTGAACAAATGCAAATAGGAACAAACAGTTTATATAGTGCTGATCTTAAGAATTGGAGTGGACTGGAAGGGGCTTGGAGGTCTTCTTGAAGGAAATGAAAGTACCCCAATGTCTGAAAAGAAACGTCATGGACACTGTCATCCTGCCAGCCATAACATATGGTGTAGAAACCTGGACATTCACAAAAAGCAAGAGAGAAAGCTTGCAGTGGCACAACGCAGTATGAAAAGATCAATGCTAGATATTACTAGAAGGGATAGGATAAGCAATTAGATCATAAGAAATTACAAAAAAGTTACGAGAGATTACACAATCATTGAAAAGTGAAATACATGAAAGGAGAGTGGGCGACACACTTGCACAAATAAATACTGGGTGGGTTAAATGAACTACCGAGCGGACACCTAGAGAGGATAGAAGAACAAGAGGGAGAGCAAAACGTTAGTGGAGAGAGGAGGCCCGACGTAGATGCCAGTGGATCAGGACCGTCAAGCGTGAGGAACGATGTGAAGGCCATCTGTCAGCATTGACAAGACAAGCTAAGATAATGATCTTCCTTTCTCCAGATTATATTATTTAAACATTCGAGCACCACTTAAAAAAGATGAGGCGACAAATAATAAATATTATTATGGCTATAATCATCTTTCAATAACAAAATTTTCTTCATAATTTTACGAAATTTAATAGTTCATCTTTAAGAATTAACCGTAACGACAAACTCAAATCGATTACTTCTTTCAACGTTGTTAGGAATATAATGATACATAAACAAAGAAATATTCCACATAATAAAGATGGTCTTTATTGAATAACTTCATCAATTTTTTGTTTGTCAATTTACCTAATCTGACCATACCTTTCATAGAACCATAGCAACCATGAAAAGTTACTTCTTTCTTATCTGCTTCTCTTTTATTATAAACCTCCAATCAAACTTTCAATAATGGACACCGACTACCGTATCATAAAAAGCTGCTTACCTGCAGGAGCTGACTTCGCCAGTTCGTAAACGTAATTGCTGTTAGCCGCACCTGAGCATTCAGTCTCTGCTACATCTTGGCATTGCTTATAAATTCCGTTTACACATTCATTAGAAACTTCTCCATGGGACACCATATGCTGCACTTGTTTAGAGTTCTTCTCTCCGTAGCATTCGCCATAAAAGCGGATTGCAAAGTAGTCGTAACCAGCTGCTCTTGCTATCTCTGCACATCGACATGCCAAACTAAAAGTAAAATTCCAAAGCCTTGATCATAGCGTCATAAATATTTATAGATATAGATATAAAAATGGTAAGAAGCTCACCGTTTACTGGACGGTGTGTAAGTAAGATGTTAATGAAAAAGAAAAGAAATTGGACGAGTAATTCTCTTTTTTATTTATTTTAAGCAATAGCACTTTCTGTGCTTGCACTTACTGTTTTGCTTGATGTTATCTATAAATATATATATATATATGTATATATATACAATATTTATATATTTATGTCGGGGTGTTATTATAAAAGACAAAAACAAGGGATTCAGAGTGCTCCTCTTTTCTTTAACTGATGTTGCTTGATGAGTGGAAGGGGACAGAGGAATACCAAACACTACCAAATATGTTACTCAAACTTGACATAACTACTATATCAACTAGAAACATTTATGCAAATAACAACATACATAGTATGCCTGTCACTGCTCTGACAACAAAATATTTATAAAGCGTTTTACACTCTTGTTTAGATATATCTTCTCTATTTCACCAATAAATGGAAGATAACAAAGAAGGTCTTAATTCTCTTTACAAAAACGTTTTTATCCGATCCATCATACTAAAATATGAAAGATTTTATTAAGATAGTGCTGGAATTCTGCTTCGTCTATACTAAGATTGAAAATTGACAACATAGAGGCACGAGAATGATTAGTGTTCAGGAAATATGAAGAGAAGGAATTGACGCGTGGCTTCTCTAGATCAATACTGGAATATAGGTCCGTAGAACAGTAACACTAAGCCTGTCTCATCAACTTCGACGTCATGGTGTTTTGATCGCTGACGGGTTTCTTGTTCCATATTCCATATCTACCACAAATACGTTGCTTCTTGTAATACTGACCCCTTTCATTAGAAAAGCTCTTTTCTAGGTGAAAACAAGAGGCAAAGCCCTATTCCAAACTAACTAGGAATATTGATATTTATTTATATAAATTATTATTATGAGGAAACTAGTACCTCTCTCTTTAAACGATGGCAATATCATTAAAAATGATAGTAAATGTCTCTTTACTATAATTAACATACTTCATGTAGTTCTAGTTATTTGTATATACCTGTGGGTCGATGAAGCAAAATCTTGCCAATTGACTTCAAACCCGTTATTAAATGAGCTTGTCATATCTCTGTCATTAATTAATAATGTTTCATGAGAAAACAAGGGTTGATCATATTCATAACGGAAACAGCCAATCTTCTCGTATTTTCTCTTGCACTTGACATGTTCTTTGGCACCTGTTATAAAAAGGAAAAGAAACTTTGGATCAGGTTTAAAAGGATTCTTAAGGAGCAAATGATAGTCATCAATATCAACATTAGACTCCCTGTGGCATCCCAACTTCTTCCATGCTTTTCTTTCCCTTTCTACAAATGCTTTATTTTCATCTCTGCCATTGAAGATCTTTTCATAGCATTTTATAGTCATTCGTTCCCCGTATAGACACTTACAGACAATTTCCCATTGCACATTTATTCAATCTACCTCTTATTGAAGTTATTAAAGCTTTACTAGTTTTCCAGAAGATTCCTCACACACACAATCCCCCTGTTGATTAAGCTACTACAAAATTACTTTTTCTCACCATAAAGTCCTATAAATCCGAACGACTGCCAGAGAAAATTTTCCATTTGTCAAAACTGAAACTTGCATTTGGTATGAGACTACATTCAACACGTTTCCCCTTCAGACAAATCAGTATATTTTCCGAGGCAAACTATACTAATTGATAAACATTTTGACTAGGAGGCCACATATATTGCTTTGTTTGATTTTGCCGAAGGAGGAATAATAGTAAAAACTGAATCGCGGTTTCAACCCCTATCAATTTAACTATTCAAGTGCGTGCACATAGAACAAATGCAGGAAGCCGAGGTGCGGTAGGCTGAGTACAAAAGGTGGACTCTGGTTACTTGTCTGGAAATGATTACGGACACCAAGAAAGACAGACCCCAGCCCAAACGCTTATAATAGTGAAAATTGGCAATTTAAGTCACCTTGCAGAATAATTTTGTCAACATTATGGCAAATATAATTCCTGATAAATTCATTAGCTTAATTATCGAGGATTCAAATAGTTCAAATTTTCAAGTGTTTGGATTTCTAATATAAACAGCCCAATTTTAAAGCTCATTGATGCATGAAGCACTCTATAGATAACTTTATCCACCATAACTGCTTTACGATGTAACCAGAGCATTGCAGACATCACAGGCAGGATCAACACTGACTCACGGTCAGTATCAGTTTCCATCATCAACCAGTTTTTGTACATTATGACCAGTTGATGGTGTAACAAAATTAATGGCGCATCTCAGGTAATTTTTTAATTAACTGTTATTCTGCAAGCCCTGTAACATAATTATCTATGATGTTGTTGTTGTGAGTGCCTCGTGGCCCACCTCGTTTTGATGTACATGAGCTTAGTCAACTTCACTTCTTGTTGTCACGGCCATATTGGTTTGTTATAGAATATTACAAGCCCTTTCACGCACCATTCGTTTAGTTTACAACTATAGTGATCTGTTTGTTCTGATAGTTTCAAGTCATTGCTGATGAGTGATAATCCTATGCACTGCAGTGTCCTATAATATCCAAAATGAACTAGATAAAAAACTTGAACGCATTTGTAAGAATATTATTTGCATTACAAATAAAGCATTCCTCAATCCCACATCCTCCCCATTCCTCCTCTTCAAATTTTGTTCTGTTGGAGCCACCAATCACAATTATAGCCGTAACACTGATTTTATATGCTACTATTTCTCAGACCTCCAGGTGAGTGTACGTAGAGGCGAGAGAAGAGAGACGTCTCTGCTCTTCCCTTTACATTAAGAATTACCAATTATAGGAACACGTAGTGGATTGACTCTTTTCGATGTCATGGAGCAAGGGGAAAATATAACAGGAGTTAAAGTCACTGCAAAAGTGCTCTGTTCTCTACGTGTTTAACAGGTGTGGACAACATCCAACGAGACTCAAGAAGCAATGGCTTTCCATGCATCCAACCGTTCTGCTGAGTAGCAGAGCAGATATTCCTGTGTCGTAAAGGTGCAAAGTTTATTATCTGGTTAAAGGTTGCATTTTATCAACACTGCTTTCTATCCTTATAAATGATTATTATTTAATTTGCTCTTGAGAACATCATTGCATTTACTTACCATTGCAGACTTGAACACATAAGCCTATGGCGACCAAAACAATAGTTTTCAACATCTTGAAGATTGTCTCACTAAGATAAAAAAAACAAAGGTACATCAAAACTTCATTAAATTTAGAGGCCACTGCAGATTGGTAATCTACTACAGAACAGGTATAAGCATGAATCCTTGAACATTGTCAAAAGAAACCTTTAAAATGAGTATCTCGGTTACATTTAAAGCCCAGCCATTGTCAGGAACAATAATTTTTAGACAAAATAGTCACAGAGGTCATTTCATCGAATTTAGCTACCCAATTCATATCCAGATTGATAGATTTTATATGATGAAATGGCGTACGCTTACACATGGAACAAAACCGTGCACTAATGTGTGGAACAAGATCCTGATGCCACTATGTCAGGTTAAGAACAGGGATAGGGTACAATGGAAGAGGAATTCTTTAGATAGTGTGAGATAATAATTATCATAGTGGACGATCCACGGCATACAAACTTACAAGTGTCTCACTAGGACCACATACTCCACTAAAGACTAGCATCAATCAATAACAAGGTAAATCTAAAGATGACAATACTCCTCCATCAGCTGAGTTATAGGCCTAGGGGAAGTGACCTATGACAAGGATACATTTCAGTTTCTTAGAAGGTCTAAAATGCAAGACTCGATACAAATTTTCTTCAAAGCTGCAAGAAAGATGTATTTATTTCTTGTTTCTTATTCTTCAAAGTTGCTGATCGTAACGTGAAGAATTCAAATACGTATAAACGTTGTCAGCAAAAATTACAAGAAGAGTAAAATTGGAAAAAGTTCTGTCTTCGGAAGACAAATTTTTAGATTTGCCATCTGCCTTGTGTGCAAAAGTTTGATAATTTGACTTCGTACATTCAAAATGCCTTCCTTTAAAGGAGAAGTTCAGGACACTGACCAGGCACAAGAAAGTTCGAAAGAAAAAACTTTGAGTCAGAATCCACAAATAACAAGATATGAAAGGATCCGTTACAAATATATTTGCAGCTTTTCGTCGCATTAACTCTCACGTTGTCCATTTTCCTTCTGATTCTTGGGTAAATAAATCTATTGAGGCTCCGATAGTACATTTAACTGAATTGGTTTATCTGGGAAGTCAATACAGGCCATGGAGGGGCCTGGTAGCCACTTTTTTTTAAATTTTTGTCGCCATAAATGGCCCTTGTAATGGAGGTTGTAGCAAGAGACTAAATCGTGGAGGTAGCTATGGGCTGGAAATTCCTGTTCCATTACATTTTCTTGGTCCTGCAGAAGCCATAGACTGGTTAGATAAGAACCTGGAAGGAATCTTAAAAGAGATGTTTAAAATAAAACAATTTGCGATAATCAAATTTATTGCCATTTTTCCCACTGTCCGCTATATAGAGGTTTTCCAAGGGCAAACTTCCATTCGGGAGACAGAAAAGGTGTCCGCTATACAGAGGTGCCCGCTATAAACTGTCCGCTATAAAGAGGTTTTGACATAAGAGTGTAACTGCATTTCAGTCCATTTATGAGAAAATCGTCCGCTATTGAGATGTATTTGCTATATAGGATGTCCGCTATAGGGAGGTTTTTCTATACTGTCAATTTCTGACTCTGTTCGAACTTCTACTCAAAACATTACCGAAGGATGAAACATTTACCCTCTCCTGTATGGATGCGGACTTTGTATGCTCAAACATAAAAGCTATCGCTCTGAACTATCATCGGAGTTATACGCCTTTTTACTAACGGAGATGGATACATTACATAAGTTGAAAAACGGCTCTAATACACTGATATGAATAGCAGAATGGTATTCTTCGTGATACCATGAAATTTCGAAGGGTCGACGATGATCCAATGAAATTGACAATTAAGAGAGAGAGAACAATCTGAGATCATTCCTTCGGAAAGTGTACAAAAAGAAAATATTGTCAGAAGAAGAGTATAATAATCTCTCCCTAACCGGCTCCCAACCTGTAATATTTTGTTGTCTTCGGTAAGTCTATAAAAATAGAGTACCTCTCCGACCAATCTTTTCTGCAATCGGTGGGCACTCTTATGACTTATCAAAGCAGCTAGTCTCAATAGTTCGCCCTTTGACGATAAATGAATATGTCATCTCGTACACCTTCTCATTTCTCAAACTACTTTTCTCTCTAAAACTAGATTTAAAAGACGGCTATATGGCACACTTTGATGTCACCTCTCTCTTTATTAGCCTTCCACAGAATGAAACATAAGATACTTGTACCGATGGCCTATTTCTTAAACATCAGGTTTTCAGGGAATGTCGTTAAAGGAGTTCAGGAGGCTTTTAGAGTTAGCAGTGAAGAACGATCATTTTATCTTAAATTCTGAGCTTTTTGATCAAGTCGACTATGGGTTCAACCCTCCGAATGACTCTTGTCAACGCCTTTCTATGCTTCCACGAATCTCGTTAGTTAGATGATTGCCCTTTCTCTTTTCGACCCCTTTATCATAGAAGATTGGTCGATTACTGCTTTGCCCTTTTTCAATCTAAACACCACGTTG
>JAAAKL020018906.1:0-10050 GCA_010016065.2 Carybdea cf. marsupialis auct. non (Linnaeus, 1758)
GCTTACCGAGAAAGATAGAAGGATAGATTCGCTGTCAATTAAGCCTTTCAAAGATAAAACGATACTACATTAACATGTACCTAGCATGATAAGGGAATTTCGGCAAAACTATTTTTGTAGCACGCCTGGTCCAATGTTACACCATATGCCACTGCTGTGAAATGGGTTAGGGTGATGCCCATGTACATGGGACATTTTACTGGAGCATAGATCACTTTAAAACCAACAACAATTGTACAGTTAGGAGGAAAAGTCAGCCCTTCATCTCTTGAGATAAATTAAAGTACAAGTAATACCTAATTAAAGTCTTTGCACTACCGAGGATAAATAAAGCAATTTACTACTCCACTTATTTTAATCGCATACAAACATTTAAAATCATGGAAGCAATTTGTGAGTTGTTCTACAGAAAGAAAAGGGATTTTTGGACACTAAGATCTATGATAAATTTTGCTGACCAAAAAATTGCTATTGGCCTTAAAAACCACCAATATCATGAACAGTCACTTCTTCAGTTTGTAAAAAGAGAGAAAGAGAGAGGGGGGTAGATTAGAAAGGGGTTAGGATAACAAACATAGTGTCTAATTGTCTGGTGTCTAAAAATAGTGGCCTATTTCTTTTTATCAAAATGTCTACCAAAGAGTAAAGGAAGAAGGGTTTTCACAGCTGTACTGAAATGATACACTTTTGGGTATGAGCATGTATATATATAATGCCATAAATTGTTGTTTCAATGAAAGATATTGTTTAAGTGTTTTAGAGCTTTTAAAGCACAGAGGTAGCCAGAAGGAGTTATCTTGGATTGTTTTCAATCTAATTATGTCAGAGAGTCAAAACAGAATAGAAGACTACCAGCAAGGTTCACGCACAATCTGAAATGTAAATCACAGGTTACTAAACAATCATGTCCAGATTTTGACTTGGAGGAGTGGCACTATTGATTTTCATTGATCATTGAGTAGCACATGCATGTGTGGAAGTTTGTCAAGGGTTTAAATTATGATTCCACTTTCAACCATCTTATTTTTACCAAGGTATTTAGAGAAGATAATTATCTTAGAGCAATAAAGGCTATAGTGTGGCATATACTAATGAATATAAACACTTGTTGCTATATATCAATGTACTAAAGTACTTTTTTTCATTTGGAGATTTCATATGAACAATTTTTCTGAGGCAAGGTTTTAAGTACTCCCATGATCTTGGTGACATATTTGAGGTTATAGTTTTGTTTTATTTGTTTTGGTGCTGTAATGAAGTTAGTTATTTATTTAAACACTCCCACAGATGTAAGTTGTATTCTCTTCTAACATGGTCTTTGTTTATTTTTGTGAAATACATCTGTTCAGGGATATATCCTATTGGTGAATCGTCTGACCTCAGAAATGTGCATCAAGGAGCTATTGTTCAGGGTTATTTTTAGCAAGGGACCTGCTTGAGAACTTTATCCATGCATGGTTAAGGCAATTTTTAGTCAAGGAGATGTCTATTTGTTGAAATGTCTGGTGGAGACTTTTTAGTTAGAGAGCTGTTGTGTAGCACAATGTATGCATAATCCTCTATCCCCCCCCTAGTCTTTGACTAGACTTAAACAGAATAGATAGCTCAATAATTGATGGATGCAAAATTATTATTATTCTTCATCCTCTTGTTCTTCTAGGTGTTGTGCCTACTACAGCAGTGACGATAATGTCTTCTGTCTTCTGTAGTATGAGTAGTTTCTTCTGTTGACATTCCAATCGTCTTACATATGCTCTGTAAGTAGTTCACTCTTTGCCCTCCTCTGCCTCATTTGCTTTCAATCATTCATGGTAGAATGGACTTCTCAAGTATGTCTTCCCTGATGATGTTCCCTAGGAATTGCATCTACCATGATTGTATCAAAGAGAAATTTGGTTTTTACCAGTTCTGCACAGGACTTCGTCATTTGATGTGTAGCTTGTCCAATGAATGTATGTAAAACCACACTTGGTTGCAAACACAAGTAATTACTAAAATTTTAATGGTTTTAGGATAAAAAGACAGGTGCAATGTTCATGAGGTCATGTCATAGTCTGAATGCCAAGCCGATTTCCTGGTGGTATGGTGAGTCTGTGTAATATACATGTCACTAGTGCAAGCCCTCTCCATGTATATAAGTCTTAAATAAGGAAGTGGAAGAGAGATTTGTGTGCAGAGGAGTTGTGATTAAGAAGGTTTTTTATTCTTGTGTTTGATTGAAGAAGATATTACAGGTGTTCTCTTATATAGAACTCAGTGAAAGCAACCAATCTAGTTAGTGAGTACACTTCTTCCTCGTGCATTTGCTAAAATGCCAAATCTGCACAGGTGATGGATTTGACACTTATGGTTGAGGTGTTGAGCTGCAGTACACCAGAGAATAAGGCATTATTATTTCATCCAGTAGGCTGACAGGCAAGACAAGATGAGGGCAATTAGCCATGTTTTGGGTTGTTGTACAAATGCAGGACATTGTTGTTTCTGATGATTACCTCAGACCAACTTGAAAATTTGTAGTGATCAATGATCTATGAATAGGCTTTACTTGCTGATGAATGTAGCATGAAAGAGAAGAGTAATGTTTTAGTTATGTCTTTTAAGGGACCTTGAATAGTAGAAACGTACAAGAAGCTCAGTATTTTGATACCTCACTGATGTTACAAAGGGGCATTAAAGAATAACAGTAGGCTATCAAAAAGACGTTATCATAACAAATGGTTATGAAGCTGGACCTGTACACCCAAGGTTATAGGTTGTTATCATTTTCCGGTAGTTAAGCTGATGACTAAATTATGGGTCCAGTTACCCATTGCAGTCATATCAACGCTATTTCCCTACAAAGACACTCTACTCCTAAATAGACCTACCTCGTTTGGATTTCAATGTTACCACACTATAGCCTAGGGTCACTTGTGAAATCCAAGCTGTACTTCTTGTATTCTACTTCTTTTACTTATTTTTGTTATGAAACTTCCAATGATTCAATTGTTTGTATGCAGGGAGTAGCATACATAATATATGTTATTGTTTAAGGAAATTTACACAATTCAAATATGGAAATTTGCACAATGCAAGAAGGGGACTAAATTTACATGCATTGTAAAATTATGAAACCCAAGCAGTACTGTAGCATGCCATGGAAAATGTACTTGAGGTTTTGAGACTGTATTTTGGAGTTAAAGTTTCATGTATAAATGATAAGAATCTTTTTACTCCCTTTGGTGCTCAGACATATTTCAGGTGAGTAATCCAACATTGACTTGACCTGTGCCACTGCATGCGTACACCATTATCTGAATGTTTCACTGAGTCGGTATTTGCACTGCAGGTACCTAGAACACATAAAGTTTAACATTGTCAAGTGTAGCTACAGATCAAGTGGGTTGTTTGTGGAAAGCTTGTGAAGCAGGTGTCAAAGACATGTTAGCTTAAATATGAATTATTAATAGTGTGCTGCATTGCTTGATATGCTCAAGCAACAAAAGTATGTACTCAGTATTTGTAGATTAAATGTTTTACAGAATCAGTACATCACTATGATACAGTGTATAGTATAACATATTTTGGTAAGACATTATGTTTTGATTATCTTAGACATCGAAATGAGCTTATACCAGTAATTCTTGTAGTAATATTGGGTACAGCAAGTGTTATGGTTACACTTTAGATTTCAAAGTTATTCATCATGTTTTACAGTTTTTGGAAAGATGTATGCCACTGCCAATGAGGTTTAAGTTTTATTTTAATATGCCTTTGTAAGAAGTGATTATCAGCAGTATGTTCAACAACATATTATTGCCCAACGGAAAGTTCTGACTATGTTTTAAGACTAAAGCTGATAACAATTGTATAATATTCTTCTACTCGCAAACTTCAGACTGTAGATATACAGTTCCATATTTTTAAATCTGCACTTCTTAGCAGTCCTGTTTGTTTTTTAGTAGAGCTTCAATGGCTTTGGTAGTCCCTCAGAAGATATTTCAACTTGTTTACATCGGTGATGGCGATGAATAACATGATGAAATAGCTATCCCTAAATCCAAACAGAAGTGAAAAAGTATTTTAAACTTCTTACAAAGCTCCTTACAGTTGTTTGTTGCTGATTGTTACCTCCTCTATATCTTCTTTATATGTAGAAAATTTTCCCTTGGAGTTTTCCCAATAGCTTTGGTTATAATCCCTGTACTTTGAGGGGTAGTACAAATTTGAATATTAGCAAAAAGTGCAGTTTGTACAGGCTCAAGGGGTTGAGAAGTGATTATGTTATTTTGATGGGAGCAAAAGAAAAAGAGGATTAAAGACTCAAAACTACTGAAAACTGACATAATATGAAAAATGATATGAAAATCTAAATATGCCTAAAGGCCAAATTGCAAACTTTTGGTTAAAAAGCCTTGATTAATTAAAAATAACCAAAAAACCATTCTAAGTACCTTTAAATATATACGTTTGAATAGAAACTAGAGAGAATGTCACCAACAGGATCAAAAACACGTTAAGTAGATAAGGTGTAACAATAAAATGGCTTAAATTTACTTAAAATAAGCTTAAATGATATAAATTTTAAAAACTGAAGTCTTTTTATAGTGTGTGTGTGAGTATGTGAGCGTGAGTGTGTGTGTGTGTGTGTGTGTGTGTGTGTGTGTACATATATCAAGTGTATCCAAAGCATTCTATACCAGTGTGCTCAGTACAAAGTTGCAGTGTAAATTTATCATGTAAAGTAGATAGAGAGAAACGTTTATATATGGGTGTCTGTTGGTGTTTTGAATTCCTGTGTACACACATGTATGCACACCACGGAGAAATGGAACAAGGGTGAAGTTAATCAGTGCAGTAGCTGACAAAGTAATTATTTTCTGAAAGCTCATGTGCAAAAGCCAATATTTTTATTTTAGATATAAAACTTTTTAAAATGTTGTGGCTTTTTTCTGTTTTAGTTGTATTTATGTTGGAAGTATGTAGATACAGACATCAAAATATTCATGATAACATTGCTTGTTTAACTGGTTTTAGACTTCCTTCATTAAACACTTGCAAATTTGATAAAATTTGATTTTTGATAAAATATTTCTTATTCTATCATATTGGAATAGTATCCATATGATGTTACGTGTTATCACATTAGATAGTTTTCATGGGGGCCCATTTTAATAATAGTCCCTTCAGCTATTGAGAGCTCCATGGAATTCTCTTCAACTGAAGGGACTGATTCGTCTGGCATTAATAATCACTGTGAGCAATCAAAATTTATAGTGGTGTCAAGCCTGTAGAACAATAGGGTATGTTACCCTTATTTTTTACACAACAGAGCTTCTGCGTACAAGGCAAATGGCTCTTGGCTCTGAAATTGTGTCTTCCAACAGGTGGAAACATGATAAACAATGATTTACATCAAGCTAAGTTGAATAAGCGACTTCACAAATTTCATAAAATAGATATATCAATCAGATAGTGCTGTTTGATAAGAAATCAACTGTTAGAGGCAGCAGCTTAGTGAGACTGCACTTATTGATGATTGCAGTTTAGGAGCCATTAGATGTAAGGTTTCTCAAGCAGGCAATTGACTGCATCTCACTATTTGTGCCACAGCCCCTAGCAGCCTTTTGTATTGAAGGGCTAAGCAAATCAGAAATGTAAATATTTTTACTTGTGTAAAACAAAACAAGTGCTGTATTTGAACATCATTTAACAAATCTTCAGATGTTGTACAGACTTCTGAACATCTTCAAGCATGCTCATCAACATGACCATAGTGCTATCCCTTCTTGTAAAACAACAGGTTTAAAGCTCATCACATCTACAACAGAGTGATTTGTCACAACTAACTTGAAAAGTAATTTTCTCTTAGCTGCATGGAGTTTTTTCAAATCCATTTTTATTAATATCAAATTCATTGTTTGATTCTTTTGATAATTTGGTTTGGTTTATATGGCAACCAAATGTTATACAGTGGTGGTCTAGCTTACAGTTGCAAATATTTCTTTCAATGTGGCTTTGATGGTTTGTTTTTTCCTAGATCAAGAATTGTTTGTTTAGAGGTTGTCCCAAGGGGTTGTCTTTCTCTGTGCTATGTTTGTGCCTCACTTTGAAGACTCCATTGATTAATATTGTGCCTTTTGTGTACATATTATCTTGGACGTATGGGGTATTTACTTCCACTCTCACATGAAAAGCATGGTTATGCAAGCATATAATATATCTCTGTTTAGTGACATTGGGAGGGGGGCAAGATTTTTGAGAAAGTTACAAAATTTTTATTGGTTCTCTAAAAAATAGATCTTTTTTTCTTTATGATGACATTGTACTTACTCATTATCCTGTAACCACAAGTTTGTTACTCCACCATGCCCCTCTGAGTATGTCAAAGACATTGAAATGTATTTTTGGATGGGGGGGGGGGGCAATCAATGCAGGATGTATTTTATTTAAACCTTCTTAAACTGTTTTACCTTAATCTTGTCTGAACATATGCATCCATCTTGTCATAGCCCTCTCATTTCCCCTTATCCAAATCGGGGAAGTCTTTGCTCACAGACCAAAAAGGTTTCACTACTAAAAGCAGAATAGGTCTCTGGTTGATGCCCAGTTTGTTACTAGTTCCTTAAATACCCCCAGGCTGACCCCAAGCTGACTTAATACTCATATCCCCTTCAATCAACAAATCTCCCAGGTAGCAGAAGGAATCATCTTCTTTCAGGAGGCATGCTTCAACCATAGCCTGACTTAGTAGCCAAGCATTAGTGAGTGTGGCTTGCCCAAGACATCTCTTGCCTTTGTATTTTGTGTTTTTTGCCAGTCTTTCTATAGTCTTGCTGCATCTCTTGTTTACCTACAGAAAACATTCAGTGCATTGAATCAAGTTACTCCCAACAAAATTGAACCTGGGGACTTACTGCTATATCTTTGGGGGAAGGCCTTTTGAGGTTTATTCCACTTATCATGATCTTGATGTTCTTCATTCTGAGGAATTTGCTTTCCAACTCTGAATGTCAGGGGTTGCTCAAACAGATCATCATAGTATGATAGTTCCCTAGTGTAGCTTGTTTGAAAGGCCTTGGACAGGGGCTTCTAGGACCAAGACTCAATGCCAAACCTTGATTGACTCCATTTTTAATGTCTATATCATCACAGAATGTGTCTTTAATAGAATTCATACCCCTTGCACAGGTATACAGATTATGTGTAGCGCAGACCAACCACTCATCAATTCCCAGCTCTCTTGTTGTAGGATATGTTTAAAAGCCTTTACCAGATAAATGAAAGCCAGCCATATCAAGCCTTTTTACCCCATATCTTGAAGCTGCCACAGGATTAAAGTGGTGTCAGCAGTGCAGCACCCTGGCATGGTACAAGACTATGTCTCTTCTATGCCAACCATCTTTCTCATGGTGTTACCATAAAGTATTTCAGCCATCTTCATGCTATAATCAGTGTGGAAAAACATTTTGTTTCATTTAACAACAGAAAGTATGAATATCTATTTCGCCAAAATGCTTCTTTGACTAGGAAATATTTGTTTCAAGCAAGTTGAAGTGGTAGTGTGAAAGGGATCATACATTTGTGACATCAAAAGGAAGGGTAAGGTAATGTAACTGTTGTTCTTGAACAGTAGTTTCTGTTTTACTTTTTGACAAGATGTGTGCATATGCCAGTTGAGGTAAGCACCTGAAAATAGGTCAGCCAGTGGTCATAAACATGTGATTCTAAAGGTTTGCTTTAAAATATTTATGACTATGAAAGTAAATGTAACTAAATCAGTGTAGATATTAAAAGTTTTGAATTGTGTTTCATAAAATAGGCTTACTCTTAGGCTTAAGCAAGGGGAGGGGACAATATATTGAGCAGTACACAGCAAGACACTTTTTTTAATCAATGAATCTCCACTGCATTTTTTCCTGTTGGCTTTTGAGTACAGTGTTTGTATAATTTGTAAACCATGTATGTCATCATTTAAATGTTAAAATAACAAGTTATAAGGCTGATAACACTTATGTAGAGAGGGGCATGATGTGCTCTTCCCTATTTTTGGTGACAAAAAGGTTTCATGGTGTAATCTCAAGAAAGATAAGAGTTTTTTAAATGATGCGCCACAGCTATATTACGATTTTGAAATGTTTAGAGGTAGCCCCCAACCCTAGGATCCCATTTGAGCTTAATGTCAAAGGTCACTGATAGTAAGATAGATATAGATAAGATTTTGCCCTTAATCTTCATAGTATCAGAAACTTGTTGCATTTTATTGTGGCACATGTATTCTGCTTACTGTAGCTTTACATAGGCTGGTTGGGGCTGTGGTGCAGTAGCAGTTCTGAAGGTTGTGAGACCCTATACCCTCATGTATGGCAAGGTCAATTAGGCACGATTGTTCTGCCGAGGGTCTGGATGCACTGTCTTCTCTCCAGTAGGTATAATTTCCAGTTTTCCAGATACTGTTACTAGCTTAATATAAGCAGATACATAAATCTTTCCTCTTTACAATAAAATGCGAAATAGAAAATGTGACATGACATTTGAAATTGATTTGTTGCCAAGTATGAGTAAAGCAAGACATTTAAGCTTAGTAAGCTACTGCTTTGTAATTTTCTCTGATTTTAAGATCCACTTTAGAGATTCCTCCCTAACATATGAAAATGACATCCCTTTCGCAACCTCCTTACTCCTTCCAATGCTTTTCCAAAATATGACTAATCAGTAAACAAGAATTTTAATCTGTGGAAAACATTGATAAAGACTACATTTTAAGAAAGTGAGATCACTGATTGGAGAAAACTCTAACGTTGCTATTTACTACCACAAACATGTCTAGCAGAAGTATTTAAAATTCTAATGCTAATCATCCCACTGTTGTTTAAAGGAAACAATTAAACCACATATTTTTATAATAAATGTACTTTATTTGTCTCTAATGTGCCACTTACAGATACTTCATCAGACTGATGCGAAAACAACAAAAATTTGATGTTATATCCTCTATCCATATTAGTAAATCATTCTACTATCAGTTAACCACATGACCACGGTGTAGAATGTTGTCAGTATTACCAATAGCTATGTTAGATCCTCTGGTCTAGCTTATTTCTTTTGCAATATAGAATGCTGTCGACATTAACAAAGAAATGTGGCAATTTAAATATTTCCTTTTTGAAATGTTATTGCTTGATGTTGTAAGCTTGTATAGTCAAGTAACTCCTGTTCCTCAGTACAAATCCAGCCCTTTGCCCTACAGAACCCCATACTATAAGCAGTAGCGTAGCTAGGGTTATGCTTTTCACATGCTCAGCATAACCTAGGAGAGGACTTCAAGGTAAAATAACTTACCCTGGTTAAGTCCATCCCTTAATTTAGAAATATATTGGAGTAACAATGAATGCTCCATCATTATATTTTCTGTTTTCACACTCGATGAATTGTAATGACCCATCTCCCACATGGACCTCTACATGTTTGGTAAAACTTTAAGCTGGGGGAGTGTTAGATTCTGGTAATTTTTTCAAGAAACATGCCTTAATAATGCTCATACATAATTAGCATACCCAACAAAGATGACCTGGCTATGCCACTGACTATAGCAACTCCCTCATTACATAGGCATCAACAAGTCCAGACCAAACCGAACATAATTTATCATCGATTACTGTCACACATTTCTTTATCTTAGAATTCAAACATATTGAACACCTCAAATTTGTATGGGAGGATGGTGAATAAGCAATTTGATGTACGGTAAACTTATATTTATAGTATAATAAACTGATTACGCTTTCTATGCACATTAAAACTGGTGTAATATTTCCTAAAAATGTTTTGATTGGGTCAGGATAGTAATGAACTGTTTGGTGAATATTCAGCCCGATTATTCTACCATTAAGCTTAATATATTTGTTTTTATTCTCCTGAGTAAAAAATTAATATGTTTGTTTTCATTCTCCTGAGTAAAAAAAATTGATATTTTTGTTTTCATTCTCCTGAGTAAAAAGAATATCTTGCTCAAAAGCAGTTACGTGGGTGTATTAGTTTACTACTTGTAAAATAGCAATATGAAGAGTA
>JAAAKL020018907.1:0-10049 GCA_010016065.2 Carybdea cf. marsupialis auct. non (Linnaeus, 1758)
GTCATGCCGTCAACAGGAAGAGATTTCTACTTACAATTATACGTGGGATTACTTCCACAAATACTACTATGACACAAGTTTAGAGGCTCCAGAGTCTTTTCAATGATTATTTTCAGTGCGAGGAATAAACGCTTTTGCTACTCGTCATTCCATCTATACACCATTTGATTCTTTTCATGGATAAAACAATATCAAACAACAGATCTAAGAGGTTTCACTCGATATCACGATCACTAACAAAGATGTCTGCACAAGTATGTTGATATAAAAGGAATGATAAATTTGAATAGATAATAGAGAAATAAAAACGTATGTCACCAAAGGAATGGAAAGAAATTATGATTATCAAAGACCTCTCTGCTTATTTAGTTCCAGAAATTGGCGACGTTTGACGAACTCCCAAAGGAGACATTAACAACCTTCTTCATATTGTCCTAGTATTTTGCTCCTTAAAATTGTTAGCAGCGTATACCTTCAATGCAGTAGATTTCTTGCGACCTTAATTGATTAAAATGAGCAAGAAGTAGAGCTAGGTTTCTCCCTACATCAATAGATAGTTTCGCTTTTACTGTACCTACTTCGGAAGATAAACATCCTGTACTCGAGAAATGCTCAGTCGATTTATCTTCCTTTAACTATAATGAAGCAGTGAAGGCACTGGTTTTATGATGAACGTTTATCAGGTTTTCAGTATTTCACAGAAATGAACGGCCGTCCGACCCATTCATTCTTTCAGGTATATCGTTTACCGTTTTTGCGACCGGGTTATTATGAAATTCCCAGGACTGTTAGACTTAGACATGAAAACTAAGAAACGTATTGGTCATTGTTACACATTTCTATCCCACGTGTTATATTATTTAACTAGTGCTAGTCTCTTTTGCACATATATATAATTTGTGAACCTCTGTAAAGGTGAAGTTTTATGTTTGGAGGCGATGCGATAATAGTGTGAGAAATCAATATTCGAATTCGTGGTTCCTTTCGTCTTGGAGCGTGATCACTCATCACGAGAGTTATCTCTCTTACCCATTAAGAAAAAGTCTATTTTTTGGAATTGGAGGTGATATCGTCGCATCGCAGTCTCAATTTGACAAGTACCAAGGCACCATTTAAAAATCACTATTGGAATAATGTTAACTAAGCAATCTTTGAATGGGCTAATATCTTAGATTTAAATGAGAACACAATGAAAGCAAGTGAAAAAGTGAACGCAATTTTTATCATTGATGTAGAGTGCAACTGTTCAATGACAATTTTGCGCCGATAATTTCATTTGCTCTACGATTTAGAAGTTACAGGTTATCGACTTCTGCATTCATCTGTTTCAGATTTGCAGTGAGTTAGTATGTTAAAATCGGTACAATCATAGTTTTAAACAAATTTGCAGCTACTGATGTGCTCAGGTGATCACGGAACTTTTGCAGAGGACGCAATCTAGTGATTACACATATGTCAAAAGTGTGTTTGCATTGACCGACAGGTATACATTGATACCGACTTGATCAACACTTTTTGTGATGACAGATTCCTGTTTGTCATTCCGTGACAATTTGAGTATATGAAATGCATCAAGAATTAAATAAATTTTCTCAGCAGGTTGGATGGGGTAAGTAGTGCTCACAGTTTGAAATGTTGCAACCTAGTCTCTCAACAGATTTACGATTTTTTATGTGCCATCAAAAGTTACTGTAATCACATACAAGCCTGCCTTGCTTACATGATTTTATGGCTTCAGTTACGATCTGAGATTGGATCTCAGGACTTAATTTGTTAGTCAGAAAGTAAATTATGGGGTAATACCAGGTTTCTTCAATCCAATTGCCATCACCGCGAGAACATTTTGAGCCTCTCCTCCTAGTATCCTCCTCCTCTACACTTATCGTTCCATAATGAGTATTTTCATCCCATCAGTTTCTAATCCCAGAGAATCTCCTTCCTGTTTGCCATCTCATCCAATAGTAGGCCACATTCTCTTGCATGTTGTCTGCAAACAATGTAGACACCCAGGTTCACATTTGTTTGAAGACCAGGCTCGGATTGTAAATGGATATTGTAAATGTAATGTTTGCCTAATATACTTGTATGCACGAGGGCTATAGAAGTGGAGAGTTTATAGCATCTGAATACCTAGAACCATGTCTACACCCCTTATTTATGAATTCATTCTTAAATATCTCATACTTCATATACCCAAAATTGTTTAAGAACATTTTCCCTCGGTCCTCAGACAACAACGTAAACTTTTTCCCATAAGAACATGTTTTCTCCTTTCTTAAAATTCTAACTTCGAGAGCTAAAATTTTAATCCTTTCAATAAGAATCCTCTTCTTTCCTTTCTTGGTGACCTTAAATAACGATGTTTTTTGTTCCTTTTCCAATAATCTTGGGATTACTGCAGCTGGATTTGGTCTCAGCTGTTCTATTTTCATATGTCGTTACATATATCTAGATGATCTACTGACTACTTTCGAGAGACACTGAAGTTACATACGCTTCGTTTTGATCATACCACATAACTGTCTAGAGGGGCCTTCAAGATCTCACGAAAGTGTGCACAAATAATCACAATGATCTGACTCACACTACGGACGCTGAATACGACTATCCAGTCAGTCATACAACATCAGCTCCATCAAACGGTCTTTTATTGGGAGCCTTTCTCTTCTAGGTACTCTTCTGGAGATGAACAGGAAAGCCTAAAACGGAAGGCACTACATCTGGCTCCAAAACGTTTCTTTTGATTCTGAAAAGTCATTAGGTGTGCAGTAATAATCATCGCTTTGAAACGGTCTTCCATATAATACAGAATATTCTGATTCTTTCAATCTCCATATGGCTGAACCCATTTCATGAGTAACTCAACATTGTTAAGTGGGAATCTAAAGTGGGGCAGAAACACTTTCATCGTGAGATTTTTTCTGAAAACAGCAATCTTAAGGATCCTATTAAGATACCCAGCTAAACAGAGGTCACTAAATTACATCATTACGATGTCTTTGTTGGATACTGATATCAAGAAGTTACACTTTACAACAAAATTTGTTCGCCCTCAAGATAAAGGATGCATTTCTTAGAAGCTAACTCAAAAATATGGTTCAAATATTCTTGATGTCCTTTCTAATTTTTCTGGAGTAAGGCTTCTACCTAACAGAAATATCAAATAAGTTACACTTACACAAACAAATAGACCTACTGGTCAATCACTAATTAGTACACTAAATTGAAATGCATTTGCTAATTTGATAGGAAATTTTAAAGAGTACTCAATAAATTCAAAGGCGATTGAAAAGCGCAACAGACTTTATGTCCTACGAGTCACTTAAGGGCATTAAAGTATTATTAGTTTGATGTATTGGGGCGTCTGCTATGTTATCCCGGTCTTTGAATTGATTCCAGATTCTTCTGGTAAATGCCAAGTTTTGAACGTAGCATCCTCTCACATAAAGGCGATCTGATGCAATTTCTTTCCATTCCTCTGACAACGAGGAGAAAATAAAGTAAAATGCCTTCATACAATATTTTTTAAGAATATCAAAATCGTTAATGTCTGACCTATGGATATTCAGTTTGCAAATGTTAAATGGATGTATTAAAGCAAGTATATTTGTGTCAAGACAGTTTCGTGCAGGCAATGTAAAAAATAGATTAAAGTAAATAGTTAGTATTTTGTCTACTGGGCAGACCGTTTGGCTGCCTAGCATGTAAACACTATGAGGAACTTGTTTTTGGCAGAAAAAATTATCCAAACTATGTAAAGTACTATACCATGCTACTGACATAGTGGTACCTGGGTCTGTTCTATGTATGTAGCATGTCACAAATTACCAATAAGTTAGCATAATCGTTTAAACAGACGTTACACAAATACCAGAAATTGCTATGAAGTAGATGAAATTCTTTCGATTATCGCCATTTGATTGCTTGTCTACTTTGTAAACAAGGTTCTTTGTTTTGATAAATTCAATACGGCATTGAAAGCAAGAATACCTTGGAAATTATTCTAAATGAAACTAGCGATGATAATTAGTTAGAATAATTACTTGAACATGAATCGGATTGTCATATCAACTTTTTCTTATTGAAATGTAGATAGTAAAGGGGACAACACATCAGTTACTCATAGTAAAGAAGCTTCAACATGTACAACACACGTATGGAACGAGATCATATTTCCATCAATTCTGGCCCCTCCTTCGCTGAAACAAATGTATGCTGAGCAGTTTTGAGTGACTTGCGAAATTTGGACGGGTAACTAACAACTGACCGGGTTATCATAGTCGATAAAATCAAGAATTTAAGCTTTCTAATTGATCACAACACTTCTCCGTGTATTTGCTCGTATAACTTAAGGGCCGCAATATTGTAAAAAAATCTGTCATACCTAATATCCACTGATATAAAAAAACACTGGATGGAGTACCTTGCGTCTCAAAGGTCAATCGTTATACGCCATTTTAGTCCCCATCAGACAAAGCTTATAAACTATGTTACGTAACATGGCGGACCTTCACGCCATCTTAACTAAGGATAAATAATAGGGAGCTCGATCCAGTCCTTTTTACAGATCGGTGCTCGTATCCCAGAGTCTGTAATCTAGCCTCATTACTATATCTAAGGTTGTAACCTCTGGCTGGCAATGTAACACAGGCCACTCCAATAATTTTGACTTCTTTATTTTCTTGGTTCTGCAGTAAAGTTTTCAAAACTGCGTGCAGTAAACGTTATTTGTTATTACCCCCTACCTTTAACAATTTTCGGCTATCTATCTTTCTACATACAGAACACAATGTGTAAACAAGAATAACTAGATTCCATGGAAGTCTAGAAAATGGTCTTGCACGTAAAATATCAGCTATGTAATTCTTGGTCGTAAATGAGGCAAAGATTTGTAATGTTGAGAAATAGCAGCAGGGTTGCAGATCGCATCAACTTTTCCCTAGATGCTTTGCTCCGCAAAAGAGGATTATGAACAGCAAGTACAAGTTGAAAGATTGAGGGGAAGGGGAGTTCAAACTACCGTGTAATCTTCTGCTAAGTTGCTTGGCTGGGTTTCTAATAATCAAGAGGAAACAAAATCTAGCTTTCTTCAACATCGTTTCACTGTCTTAGCAATTTCAAAGCAATCGGTGCAAACTACACCATTTGAAACTTGACATAGCACAATTACATTCTACATTCATTTATTTACCTAAATTTGGAGCCGCAATGAGCTATTTAACTTCCGAGGTAGATACCATCTGATATCTGTGGATTATCCATAAGAAGTCTAGACAGAATCTATCTGAAGCTCTGGACAATCTGCCAAGTAAACTATACACGTACATGTACCATGAAACATCTAGCCTTGCTATTGTTTGGCCAGTTTACCAACTGGGTTCATTCCAAGAGCAATTAGGTCAAATAACTCTGCTGGCAGTAGAGCAACCCACCAAGCCATCCATGCGGAAAAGAACCCGGGAAAGTACCGTTTTTTGGCTTGTACGGAAAATAGAGCATGCTCCATACAGTCAACAACTTGATGGAGCTTTGGACTAACACCAATATCCCTTGATTTCTGGAAAAATGATATTCCTGAAAGAGAAAGAAAGTTTCGTCTTACATATATTCGTTACATATTTATATAAAAGACTAAAAGCTACCGTAAAATGACATCAAAATTATATCAAAACCTACAATGCCTAGATGTCAGCGCTATATGCATTCATTTATATATTTCATGAGTACTTGCCAATAAAAATTGCACTGCTGAGGCGTATACTGAAACATGAAATAATTACATTGCTGGTGGTGGTGAGAAGTCAGAATATACATATATATATATATATATATATATATATATATGTAAAGTGCATTCATCTGGTACTGTACACAGCTTTTCCTGGGTATAAATGTTATAAAATAAATACATTAATACAAATTCTATAATCGTCGTATTGCATAAAATGTATACAAATCCAAACGTTTTACGCATATGTGCAATTTCCTTAACAAATGGTTTGACGTGAAAACAACCCTCGGGAAGTAAACAAGGGAAACAATTATCACAGACCATAAGCCTTGTCTTGAGATTCCCACCACATCCCATTACGTCAGGCTTTAAGACTTAGTAATGGGGCGCCGTCTTGAGGAACCCGCCAGAGTGGGGAGAATGATAGCGCCAGTCAAGGCCCCATCCCCCAAAAGGGAGGCATGGCGTCGTAATTCATTTGCTGTTAGGCTTCAGACCGCCGCAAGGGTCACCCTGCATAACGGGTCGTCGGCACCACGCTACTAGGCAAAAGCCATCATGAGGATCCGCAGTGACAGAAGGCGGTCTGAAGCCTAAAAGCAGATAAATTACGACCCCATGCCTACCACTAGAAGGTTGGTACTTCTCGTTCTCTTAAATCACCAGGCTTAAATGTATTCAGTTTGAACTGCTAAAACGATTCCTTGCGGAGCACACTTTGTTCGGTTCCGGCCTGGTCTATGAGCAAAAACTCTCAGTCCTCCATGCCATTATGCTTGCTCCCCTAAAAGGGCTCCAAAAGTGCTCCAAAAGGCCTCTTTATGGCAAAACATTTTTATTCCCAGGCTCGCGTTTTTGAAAATGACGAAATTGAGCTGTAGTGGTGCCCCACACGTACTGAAGTTCGCAAACTTTACACTTTTACACACTAGTTTGGCATGCCACTGTTTATGTTGTACGTGTGCGTTTTCTCAGTATTTGCAAATTTTGACGCAGTGGTGATAAAATTACAAACATCGTAGTTTGCAGTTTGTGGTACAAAAACTTGTAAACTGCGTTAAAAACCCATTCATAATGAATATAATCTTTTAAGATTACAGCCATGTAAATGATCTCGAGTGAAGGAAGAAAACTATTTTCCAAATAACTTTTAAGATAGTATGACATTTTGACAATGTCCTTGAAAAATACTAAAGTATGATATATGAGTGATTTATTATTGAAAAACATTTTTCCTACATGTGATCACTCAAGGCAATTACTATCACTTGTGTCTGGATAAAAACAAAGCTATTATGAATCCGTTAGTCAACTCAATTTACTACCCATAATACATCAAAAACCAAATTTTTCTTACTGTTATTAAGCCAGTCTTCTCCATATTCTTTTCGTAACTCTTCTGGGGCCATGTCCCAAAATAATCTATGTTCATTTTCAATCTTCGATTGGGCACAAATGTTCGTCTGGAAACCTCCTGGTTCAATCAGGTGAACGCTGATGCCAAACAAAGACAGCTCTAGGCGGATACAGTCGCTAAAAGCTGCAACTCCGTACTTTGAAATCGAATAGCCTGCATATCCCACTACTGCCATTCTGCCACCCATGCTTCCCATATTCACAATTCTTCCTTTACTTTTTTTCAAGTATGGTAAAAATGTTTTTGTTACAGAGACTAATCCCCAAAGATTGACGTCTGAGACTTGCTTCATACTCTCCAAAGTTTCGAAGTCAAACACGGCAGCATGATGGAGAATACCTGCGTTGTTCACAATACCCCACAGCGCTAGACAGGAAAGAACACACAGGTTAAAGATATATCACATAAAAACTTGTTTATCAGTATTGATCTATAAATCTTGAAGCCTTGCAAGAAATTTCGTGTAAAGCGGAGAAAGGCTTACCTTCTTGAATAAAAATATCGGATTGTACTTATATTGGCATGAAATTACTTGGTGGAATCTTACTTTCACTGACACTTACCAAAAAAGTGCACTACCTCTCACAATTGTATTTACTGTAAGATCACTCACACACACTCCAGAGTTAGGTCTTCAGTTAAACGTGTGTATGACCACACTTCTTTAACAGGGCCCTCCATTGTGTGCGGTCTTTTGCAGCCTTTCGCGGGAGTCTCCAGAGTCGCCAGTAGAGGTGAAGGCAATCAGCTAAGGTTTTCTTTCGTCTGCCATATCCGGTATGACCATTCACCACCAAGGTCGTACAGCCCCGGATCCAGGGCTAGCTACTACGCTGGATATGTACAAACCATCGAAGGTAACTAGAGTGGAGAACAGTATCCAGGTATCTCAGGCTCAACTCCTGCAGGATGACGCTGGTCTTAACACACATCCCGCGCCTAACCCAACACATCCATAGTAGCATGGCCCTTTCATTGCAGTTAAGACGTTTCTGATCCTCACACCTCAAAGCCCCGCATTGAAAACCATAGACGAGGGCACGTCTGACCATGGGTTTAGATTCTGGGGGCGGAGAGGGCTCGTCTCCCTCACTTTTCAGGATGGGACGCCAACAGCTGCTTTATCCTCCCACTTTTGGGCCCAGAAAAGTCAAATTGTCTACGTTTAATCCTTTTATCCCCCACACATTCTTACAGTGATCTGCGCCCATACGTCTGACACGGGAGTGGTACGCCTGTCCACGGATCTGTATAGAGACTACTTTGTTAGTGAGCAATGTGCAGTGGTTCACGGAACTTTACTCATGCAGAGCGCGACCTACTAGAGGTAGACATCTCAAAACTTCCACCTCGACAAATAGCATCCCTGATAACTCTCCACAACATCCAGCTTATTACCAGCAATTGGAACATCTGTGAATGGCTTACCATCTTCGTACAATGGTAATCAGGGGGCTTTAAAGATTTAATTGATAGGCTCTACATGCAAGCAAAAATCGTAGGAGGGTCATTGCCACTCCTTAACAATATAGTTAATTAAAAATTTGGCCATTTAAAGACCGCTTTAATAGTCAGGATAACATTTACAAACGTTTACGTTTGATAACGTCTGCACTACCAAAAAACCACTTAAATGAGGATGGAATACAACTGCAGAGGAGGGGGAATGGATAAAAGGAGAATCGACTGTATAGATTATAATCTTAAGTTTAAAAATTTGCATTCGTTTATATTTAGTTGAGTGTTCATTACCATTTCTCATCTTGTCTACAACAATTTCAACTATTTGATACCTTGGCGTAAATAAGTAATGGTTCCACATCAGCAGGTGGTAATGAAACTGAGGTCTTCTTCTACGGCACTCAGATGTCTGTCTTATACATGGCTCTTCACTGAACGAAACATACATTTACTTTCGTATCTTGTAATCGGCTACAACATGGTAGGTTAACTCTTTCTACTGCATAGCAGATATAGCACATGTCACCAATTATACATTGTAAAAGTACTTTGTTTCTGTACCAGATGAAATGTATTACCCCCATCTGTTTATGTAAGAGGAGTAGGCCTGCCTATTTTGTTATGACAAGATGAGAATGAGGCAACTCTTAACTCCTTCAAACAACTTTCTAGTAGTTATTCCCCACGTCTTCCTCTTACTAGTTTATGCATAGTATAGGCCTATGTTAACAAAGTAAATGGACTGCATTGACTCTAAGGCAAGCCACTGGTGTAGTTAGAACAATGGCGGATTTACAGCATTATCAAGTTTTAGTATAGAATTGTGCCCCCAAAATATTTTGAAATTACAACTTACAGTTCAGACTGTCTTGAAACAACTAAGCTTTGCGACCTTAACCATGAGCCTGCAAAATGAGACTCTTTTCAGTTTAACACTTTTCTCTATCTATGTTCAGTTTGTGTAAAAATTTAACAATATAAATAGGTAATCATACGAACAGAGGCGGAGGAAGTACCTCCAATCCTCGACTGTGAAATTGAAAATTCAATTAGGAGTATGAAGAACAACAAGGCCCCAGGAGAAGACCAAATTGTGATGGAAATGCTGAGGACGGGAGGAGAAACTGTTAGGAAGAACCTAAGAGAGCTATTCAACCAAGTGCTGAAAAAAGAACAAATACCAAAGGAGTGGAAAAATGCCATCATCACCCTTATATTCAAGAAAGGAGATAAGAAAGACCTTGCAAACTATAGGCCAATCAGTTTGCTCTCCCAGGTTTACAAACTCTTCATGAAGATCTTGAAGAATCGACTTCATAGAACACTAAATGAACACCAACCACCAGAGCAAGCTGCATACAGAAAAGGTCACTCCACCATCGACCACCTTCATTCAGCAGTACAAGTACTCGAGAAAACGAATGAGTACAACATACCCAT
>JAAAKL020018908.1:0-10049 GCA_010016065.2 Carybdea cf. marsupialis auct. non (Linnaeus, 1758)
AGACATAGCATGACTTACACAGATACTTTGAAGGACTGCTCGTGTCTGCTACAATAAAGTAGAACAGAATCATAATGGTTCAGGATCAAGGGAATGTATCTGAGAAACTTTCATAGTTATCTTAAGTAAATCAGGGATAAGCAAGACTATGATTCAACGAGAGAATGCCGTCTTGCAAAATGAGCTGAAAGTCGCCTCCATTTTTAATGATGACACAATTGTTTACAAGGATCTTTCATATGAACTTCAGTAAACTTTAACAGAGACAAAATGCTTTAATGCTCAGAAAGGAGGTCTAGTAATTTCTAAACGTAATATTAAAAGAAACTGGAATAAGCTAGAAGATTGTAATTCAAGTTACCTCTCCTTCCACGTCTTCCACGTCGTCTTCTTAGTCGTTTCCCGCGCCCTGAGAAAGAAAGGACAATACAGATCATAAAATTCTAGAATTTCTTTCAGTTTTTCCAACAGCTATACTTTCCTATAGTTTTTCCTAAAACTTGCAGGAACATTCTCCTGTCGGCTTTGGGACCGCATAAGCAACAGACAATTGAAATGCACTTCTAAATGAGGAGAACATACCTAGAAAATCATTATTACTACCTTACAATGATCTGAAGTGAGTTTGATTAAGTTGTAACCTACCTCTCCTTCCACGTCTTCCTCGTCGTCTTCTTAGCCGTCGACCGCGACCTATCAAGGAACACACAAACCATATCATGGGGTTTACTGAGTGTCTTTTCTATCTTTTGGTTACTACAAAATAGTTTTAATTACGATATTCTTTAATTTTACCAAATATTTTCCGCGCGGAAAGGTAGACTCGAGCTAAACTCGAAGTGGACTAAAAATATTTATTACTTTCTAAAGTGCATCTGAAGTAAGTTAGATTACGATTCAACTTTCCCTGCCCTCCGCGTTTTCCGTGGCGCATTCCTGTCCGTCGACAGCGACCTACAAAGGAAGACGCAGGTCAGGTCATCAGAAAACCTGAACGTGTTTTACGGATTTTGACCATTACACAATAATTGAGGGAGTACTTTTGCGCATTTGTCCTTGCAAATGATTGTCAAACCTGAAAGAGAAACTCCTTTTATATTTTGACATCATAGCTAATCGATTTACAAGACTACCTCCAGTCCGCCTGGAGTAAGTTAAATTATGATTCAACGTACCTCGCCTTCCACGTTTTCTGTGGCGTATTCTTATCCGTCGACCGCGACCTACGAAGGAAGCCGCAGATCAAGTCATCAAAAATATATGAACGTCTTTTACTGATTGTGACTTGTACAAAATTCTGGATAGGATCCTTTTCCATTAATTACACCAGCAAAACAGAAAATAAACGTACTTTAAAATAAAGAGAATCTTGAGTAAGTTGAGATTATTTGTTTAGGGGTTCCGAAGATTTATCATTAGTATAGGTAGCCTTGATATTAAAAATGTTTTTTATCATATCCTCTGACTTTCAACTTTGAAGAAACTGGTGGAGGACCGCTCTTTTTATTATTTGTAGCCATTAACTTTTGTTCTCAGCCCTTCCCTATACTTTAACTGACATATTCCTAAACATATCAAGTATATTTTAAAATGATGTTTTTCCTTAAGGATATCAATATATACCCGTTGTGCTAAAAGGACTTAAAAAGCCTTTCTAGATTAGATATGCATACATAGAATTAGATAAAATAGTTTATAAATTGTTCAACTAGTTTGTTGGTAGTACAAAACAATACAACTGCACGAAATAGCGAAAACTTTTTAGTACTAAAAAACTTTTTTCGTCTGACACTCCTCAGAGTACAAAATCGTCAGAATTGAGATTGAAAGGAAATCATTAAAACTTATACCAAACTGTGTTTTGAAAGTAGCCAAAGAGGTCTGACTGCTACATTGGTGTTGCTTTGACCAATTAGTGTCTGTGGAACTAAATGGTTAAAACAAATTATTAAATTTTTTCTCAGCTTATATGTAAGCCAGAGATTATTTTCGTGGACCAGAGGCAAGAAGTTTATACATACTGTCACTTAGCGTCTTCTTCCTATTGATATTTGCTCTTAATAATAGGAGTTTCTGTGTTGGTTGGAGTTCATCTATTGTGGAAGATGTCGTTTGGCTGATGCATGATGGCTCAAAATCATGAAAAGCTTTCTGAATATTAAAATAGATAGCTCAATTTCTACCAGGCACAGATAGCCCTTAGGAGAGCTGTAGGATAATCACACAGTGTTGTGACCTCGGGAGGACAGGCGGGACATGTAACCTCAACTTCTAGGAAAAGTCAATCTTGTAATTTGTCGGAATCTGACATTGATAATGTGATTTATTTTAAGGGCAAAATTATGATAATTTGAGGGCATCAATAACGTCTTCATAAATTAACTTGCTATCATTGAAAACGAGAACTGGACTTGGCGCATGCGCATGGTATTGCTTAGATTCCTCCTGCGTTAGATAAGCTAATAATTGTTGTTGTTGCAAGTTTACACGTTTTAATCGTTTCAAAAGAAGGTTTGTTTTCTTGCTCAATTTTCCCCCTCTTCAGGCTAGAAAGCTCGTTACGACCCTGTGAGGAGTTGTTTGGAGTCCAAAACCTTTAAAAATGTTTGAGGCATTTTTGCAATTGTATTTACAGTCTGACTGATTAAATAGACGCTCACTCATACAGGCTATATAGACTGCTATTTTCAAATGTCACTCTCAGTTGAGTACTACCTCCAATAAGATTATCGCAGATAACTAGTTGTTTATAGATATATGAAGTTTGAACTTATTTAAAATCACAAATTTAATTTGTTTGATCAAAGTTTTAGTAGTTTCAAAACGGGGTATGTTTTCTCAATCAATTTTGGTCAGTTTTAGAAGTCTGGTCACGTCTATTTAGACATATGACAGACAGACAGGACTGTTCTGGAAGCACTGAAGAGCATTGATGTGAATAAAGAGTAGTCTATACGCCCCATGAAGGATGCTGTCTTGTGTCAGTCAGTTTCTGATATTGTATAAAGAAAAAGATGCAAGGTTACACATCTTATTGATGTGGTACACCATGCATAAGTTCTCGTCAAGCCGGTTATGGTACTGTTTCCTACTCCAATACTATTTGTACCTGGAACCAATTATTAAGAACTCCGTTTTTCCACAATTGCCATGGTTAACTTTATCTCCAATTATTCATGACGTGATGTCTTAGATGTAGTCGTCCATTGCAAAAACTGCTTCATTTTGTGAAGTTTACATGTTACTAGGGCTTAAACAAGAACTATATTTGACCACTCCACAAAAGCGCACGCAAACACGCGCACACGCGCACACGAACACGCCCATATTGATAATGGATATATGTTCATCTGCATGGGTTATCATAAGACACTTCCTTATCATTCTGAAAGTTTCTTAACCCAAATTTAAACCACTAACTCCAAAACAATAAATTTTGCGTAATATAGAAACAATTTACCTCGTCTCATTTTTCTTCGGCGGATTCTGACACGCCGTCCCCTCTTACGTCCCTTCTTCCAACGAATCCTCCTAAATACGACACGTCGTCTTCCATTGCGTCCCTTCCCTTTCAAACGAATCTTTTTATAAATAACACGTCGTCCTCCTTTCAGTTTCTTGTTCCACCGAATCTTTCGATATACGACACGTCGTCCTCCCTTGCGCCCTTTTCCTCTCAATCGAATCTTTTTATACACAATACGTCGTCCTCTCTTGCGTCCCTTATTTTTCCAATGAATCTTCCTAAATACAACACGTCGTCTTCCATTGCGTCCCTTTCCTCTCAAACGAATCTTTTTATAAATAACACGTCGTCCTCCTTTCAGTTTCTTGTTCCACCGAATCTTGCGATATACGACACGTCGTCCTCCCTTGCGCCCTTTTCCTCTCAATCGAATCTTTTTATATACAACATGACGTCCTCTCTTGTGACCTTTCTTTTTCATACGAATTTTGCGATGACGACCACGCATTTTTCCTTTGCGTCCTTTCTTTTTCATACGAATTTTGCGATGACGCCCACGCATTTTCCCTTTTCGTCCTTTCTTTTTCATACGAATTTTGCGATGACGTCCACGCTTTTTTCCTTTGCGGCTTCTCTTTTTCATACGTATTTTGCGATGACGGCCACGACGTGGCCTTCCTGGGGCTGGGCCATACAATGGTTCTTTAGAAGGGCTGTATCCATTTGCTCGCACGTGCCACCGACTCTGCATTTTGTCAACTTTGTTTACGTTGGAACCTACGAAATGAGTTTTCATTTATCATTAATTAGGATCAAGCTTATGACCCCTCCATTTTCTGCCACTCTCTTACATTGCACCAATTGCACTTTACATTTCTCCGTTTCAAATTTTAGTTTTCTAGGGCCAAAGCAAGCAGGTGTACGCACACTCTATCTTTTTTAAACAATAGATTTCAAACATTAAATTTAATTCCTACACGAGACCAAGTTAAATAGAATGTAATATCCTGGTGGTAGGTCAACTCAGATGGAATAATTCGCTTGTGTAGCTCTGTACTTCTACTGAAGGCATATTTGCTCGCCTCAAATGTTTTCATTTTCTTGTAGCGGTTTAAGCTAATTTAATAGTAATAATTCTAATTGATCACCTTTTTACTGTATAGCTTTGAAAATGGTGTTAGAAATGTCAAAAGCGTCGGATGGAAGATAAATAAAATTTAAAGATCTTTCAAATGTTCTTATGCTATATCTAGTTTAACTAGCCGCAATACCCGGTGCTCCTCGGGTTAAAAAATTGTAAGTTATCATGCATTTGTGCATGTAAATGAGTGAACTTTGGTTACAATTTACAAGGTGAGATTTTATTTAAGTTTATCCACCACGTCAAGGTTTACACTCATGGTTGGCAGTACCAGCCTGTGAGGATGTTTGTCGGTACTGTAATGAACAAATCCGGAAAATTATTGAATCACCAAATGTAACTAGCTATATTGTAGAGCGGAAAACAATGCAATCACAAAGAAAATGATGTATGCTCAAGCCACAAAACCATATTACCGAGATCCACAGGCTAAAATTACAAAGATGCTTGGAGTGGACATAAATCAAGCAGAGCATGCAACACAATCAAAGAAAAAATTCGCCGAGGTATTGCGGAACGCATTAGCACGCCTCCATGATATCACATGATATCAATGGCAGATCTCGCAGGAGGACGAGGATCATCCTCGCCCGGCTGTGCACCATCATCTCAACACGCTGTCCTGCAGATTTCTCCAATCTGGTAGCTACCATCCTACTCTTCTGTGCAAGCTTTGAACATAAAGTTCTGATGACTCTTCCAGTCATCTGCAGCATTCCTGACCTGCTTTTGTTCCAACCCCTTTACGCTTTGACTATCACACCCACTGAGCTTTGATGCTGCCTTACTCTTTACGCTTTCCTAATGTATCCTTGATACATCAACGCTATGTAAATAATGACATGCTTTTCTTTCTGGCGGGATCCCCCCCTCCCCCCAATGTTGTAATGTACATGTAAAATCGATGAAATAAGTCACACACAGCTATGCTCCACTTTAAAAAGTTGTATTACCATAAAAAGAAACATCCTGCAGTATTCACTCAGGAACCTCAGTATGATAGCGAGGTTTGGAAATGACTTTAGTTAGGCGTTTCACTATTGTGCATTTTCACAATCCTTATGATAGGTAGGTATTTAGATAACACTTTTACTTTATCAAGTATGGGTGTTAATTTATGCGGTAATCAAAGTCTGGTTTAAGTGTAAGGTGTAAGATAGAAGATATTGATAGCAGCCTCGATCTGATAGTAGACGTCACTGTAGAAACTGTTTAGGAATCAGAATGAAGATAGAATTACATACGGCAGCAGTAAGACATTTCATTTAGGGAGTCGCTGCAACAGGTTTCTTTGGGGTGCACGAATAAATGTGGAGTGACTAACAATTCAATCAGAGCAAGACAGGATAATTGGGTATAACATGAAATACCGTATTCATTGCTTTCAAAGTGGTTTCAAGAACGCTCTTTTCTTACTAAGACAAAGCCTAATTTGTACGTTGGTTTTTATAAAGAATATGTCAGCAATAAAACTGGAACCTGGGAAAATTAACAATATGAGAAGGAAAGTTATCAGGCTGTAACAAAGACCACAACATACCTTCATTAACATTGTCATCGTCGTCAGCCAATTTGCTGCTCTGAAATGACCCCATGTCTCCAAGTTCACCAAGACTAAACATGGTCTTCTCACCAACCTTAGACACGTTTCCAAGCATTGGTGACGCTTGTTGCTTGTCTTCACGAGCAAATCCCTTTACCTTGCCAATACTTCCAACGGAATCTGCCTCAATGTTTTTATCCGAGTGACCAGCCAGCGCTTGCGTGAGATTTCCAACAATAGTAAACTCGTTAGGATGGCTTTTTTGATTAGATACTCCAGGCCGTTTAGAAGATGCCATTTTACTGCTCGAGGGGAGAAATAACTCGTCATCCTCGTCTTCGTTTAGAGGCACATGGTATTTGATTTTTTCTTTACTGAATTCATTTTCCAGATCGGTCGTACTGTCTTGAACTGAATCTGGACTAAGATCCCTTTTCGTTAATAAGTGCGAATAGTCATCCCAGTCTTCGAATGCTGTGGTATTTGAAGCTGCTAATACCACGCTGCTGTATTCATGTGCTTTCGATACTGCGACCAAAAGCAGCACAGCCAACATTTGACCGCTACACAGGAGATCAAATAATACATAGTTTGCAAAAGCTGTCACAGTCATGAGGACAGAAAAGGAAGGAGGGAGGCTAAAAACGAAGAAGGGAACCTGTAGGCGGGCACAATCGTAGAAGAAATACAAAGCAAAAGGAGCGCCGATATTTGACTCATTTTTATGCTACTCTAGTAAGTTTGAGATTTATCTAAAACTGAAGCTCTTGCTTTTTTGTACAGATTCCTTTAATCATATATCATTCGGTGTCTGGACACTTTCAGGTGTGGGCTTAACCCAAGATTGGGCTTAAGGAGGGATTGTTTCCCCTATCATTTTATCTACTGTGCGGAATCAAAGTAAACGTGTTTGTTGCTTTTTTTTATCTGACATTGGACTAAACCTATAAGATGAGCCACGCCGTAGTTGATATCCGGACAGAACTTCTTCATGGTGGGCCCGAAGATCATGGGATTATTAAGTTGTTTTTTTGTTGTTTTTTTGGTTGCATACTCCATTTCGAGCGTAGCCTATCGCCCAGCCAGAACGAGCAATGTCCTGGGGAGAGAGCACAGTTAGAGGGGTGGTCTCCCGTTCCCTTCCCCCACCGATAGTCTTTGTATAGGGCTAGGCGGGATTCGAACCCACAACCTCTGGCATGTGAGTCTGATTCCTTCACCACTAGAACACGGATTATTAAGTAAGGGTTCAAAATTTGCTATACATACCCTCAAGTTCCGAAGAAATTATACTAAGGGAGACTGCCCTGCTAGAATATCATATTTTTGTACACATAGATGATAACATGAAAAAGGGTCGCTCCTTTCTCAGTGGGAAATTGCATCTTGTTAGAGTTATCATAGGTTGATACATCACTATCAGGAAAAACTCTCTCTTCAAACTAGCAAATCAGTGTATGAAATTATGCTTTTTACAAATATAATAGGACGCTTAGCCAGTAGCACAATTAACGAGAATATATCGTACTAAATTTTTAACACTAAATTATAAGACCACAGTTTAACATATACACCTGGTAATTGTAATTAAGTTAGCTTAACTACTATCGTTACTGTGATAAGCACCTACAATTCAGCGGTGGCGGAAGATCCTGCGCTTGGGATGGGTGGGGCTACAGATTTTAGCTGGATGTAAACACTTGTTTCAGATCCATTGCCCTTTATTCAAAGATGTCATATCTAGGGGTTCTAGGCAATTTCTCCATTCCAGACTACCAGATATCAAAGCTCCAAATCTATCTTGAGCCTTTTCTTTGTTATTTTACTTCAATAGATCCCATCAGTTGCCGTTTATTCTAAATTATAGGGGATGAGTATTCTCTCTGCCACCAGATCCGCCACCGTTGCTATAAACTTATGCACAATTCCTACTTTTTTTTCAAACAGAAGGTATTAACTCCCAGTTCTACAACAGTTCTCTGTTGATACTATGGTGTGCGCGATCAATGGCAGAACTGTGTGACCAACTGGTTGATTTATTGAAAGTGATCAACTGTTCGATTATTCTACTAACGAGTAATCAGCTGTTTGATTGTTTAGAAGATAAGAGATCAAATGTTCCATTCTTTGACGTGGTAAGTTATCAACTGTGTAATCAATCGATCGACAAGCGGTCGACTGTTGAATCGGCAAAGAAAGAGCAATTTGACCCTGAAAGCAGCCATCTGTGGTTCATTATACGGACGGCTATTGACCACTCTACAATTTTTTCAACCGCCAATTTTGCGCAGATTAGCCAACATCAAAATACCGACATTTTATGGCAGACGTAAAGAAAGCAAAAGGCAGGAACGTATCAAGTTTCTAACGATTAAGGGCAGGAAATGAGAAGAAAAAATTTGCTAAAGGGACTCTAAAAGCCCTCCGCCAGTAGCATAGACGTTCTGGTTTTATGTAGCTTCATTTAACACCTGGCTCTATTTTCCTATTTTTGGTATTCCTGCTCTTGCATTTTGAATATCAACGTATTTAATAATATATTTGTTAATTGAAATTATTTTATGATTACCAGTAGCTGATAAAGAGGTAATCGGACAATTTCTATTTTATATTCTGAATCTCAAATCCTCATTTTAGCGTCCTGTTTATGGTGTAGAGGCAGCGTAGAAAATATTTAAACGTGTAGACTTCACAGTTCATTTTAATACTGATATATTTATGTACTGTACATTCCTAACTAGTGAAATGTTCTCTCATTCATCAGAGTATTTTGGGGTCACCGCATCCACTGGTACACACAGGAGGGGGCATTGATTCATACTACACTAACCGAACCGTGAAAGTTTAGATTGGACAATATTGTTTCTAAAAAATATATACCCATTTGATGCCAGGATCCGACAAATAAAATCTGACCCCTCTTTGTTAATAAGTTGCTCAAACGTTTCTTGAGGCTGGAAACAGAAACTTCCGCAAGGTCCATATTGGCCCCACAAAGAAAATCCTGTCTACACTACTGACAGCCTCCATGTTCACCTCGTCTCGTATTAAAAGTTTATTGCTCAATTTTCTTTAAAAAGTGCACCTTTTGGATGCCAGGATATCAAAATTGTTGTAAAATAGCCCAAACAGACCTTTTTAGCTGAAAAACATTTGGGTTTACGGACGGTAGATCCTCCCAACACCCTCACGATGTAAAACTTCCCTTAGCAATTTCTGCTCACGGAACTACTTCCATTTTTCCATTTATTACTTAGTATCAGTCCCATCATCAACGCTTTTTTAACGGATCTTACAACATGGATGTCAATAACACAAACATATAAGGGTCATTGCAATATTTTTTTACTGTGATAAATTTAATAAATCTTTCCGAATAGTATAGTACAATTCTACTACATTCAAATTTGTTTGTTGGGCTGAAAAGGGGGCAGATCTTTTGTAAACTGCACTTCCTTTCTACGTGCCTTTGTGCTCCTTGCTTTCATCCATTAGAGTTTCATACTTTTTTTTTCATTAAAGTTTCTGCCCCTTCATATCCGATGAAAACTCTCCCTATCCTTCGTCTTTTGAAAAACGAAAATAAAAGAGAGGTAAGGAACCTTCAATCAGTGGAAGCTTAAACAGATAAGTATCTAGTTACACGCTTTATTTGGGATGTTAACATCGGGAAGAAATCTATCTTTCGAAACATTGTAAAGTTCGAATTATGGAGAGAAAATATTCCAATGCAAGGACAAAATAGTTTGAAATCTACGCGCCGCGTGTCATGTTGCGTCACATAAGAAGTGATACAAAGCTAGTTTTCAAGGAAGCTTTAGTCAAGTCACCACTCTATAACATACAATTGAGTTGTTATCGTAATTAAAACACTTCTAATCTAGTTATTTACATGCAAT
>JAAAKL020018909.1:0-10049 GCA_010016065.2 Carybdea cf. marsupialis auct. non (Linnaeus, 1758)
AACCGAAAAGGCCCAATGAGAAGACAAATTCTTTTTGTCTACAAAGCAACGGTTTTCTTGCTTTGATGTGAATGGATGTAATGTAAATCAAGATGACTGCACCTTGTGCTTCTCAAATTACCCCGAGGGTTTTTTTTGTAAAACTTCCTTCAAACGTTTGGTGTAACTCAAGGCGCTCTTTTCGCTAGTCATCATCAAACTCTAAAAAGAGGAAACTATCTTAGGCCTCCCGAATTTAGGTTTAATTACAAATAAAGGAAGGGATGTTCTAATACACGTTCATATAAATCACGAATAATACAAAGACGGTGTGTCATAAATTATTTTTTGTTGAAATTACCAAGCCTTTAGTACGTAAACAACGCTGACAATTACAGTGTAGTCTATAGAAACCCCCCTTAGAGTATTCGAAACCACCAGAAGTGGCATTATCTTATATTCTTTTCAATAGTTGAACTTCTACTATTTTACATGATACTATGTAATGTTCTGAAAATTGTGGTGATTCTCGATTTGCCATTCTTATTCATAGCATGTCCATTATCAGGTGTGGACGACGAGAAATTGCCAACTTATCTCATACTATTGGAAATCACTGACCTTTTGAACAGAAAAGGATAAAATAATACCATCAATAACAATCTAGTCTTTAACTAGGAATTAATAAGACTAGAAATATATCTGAGATTAGCCCAATTGAAGTAACGCAGTCCTGTGTTATAGTCTCTTTGAATTGAACATGTTGTAATTAACTCCTTTGTAATGAGTAAGTCCAATCGAAATGATAATCATTTTACTAACACAATGATCTGAATGTCATATTGACCTATCGAAGAACAGATCCTAGTAGACGTGGTAGATACTTTCAAGCTCTTCCTATCAATGTTTATAGATCAATGCATTAGATAATAAGTGGGGGGTATCTTTTGCCTTTGTTCAGAACTGGTTGTTTATTTTACTATAAAAACAACCATTCATGGCTTAATCGGTCATGAAAGACAAACTGTGGCAATTGAATGGTGTGACTGTAGGAGATAATGCAGGTATGATACTGTTCCCTCCAGGCTTCTCTTGTTGATATTATACTCACCAATCCTTTCTTTGTTTTCTCGACAAAAGGAAAGATAGAGACCTTAATCTATCCCTTTGGAAAATGATTCCAGCTTTAAAAGTTGCTCTGAGAAATCAACTGGTCTTGATAAGGCATGATCAAGGTTATATTTTAACTGGAGATGGATTATTGACGAAGAACAGGCATGCATGGTGAACTGCTCAGAGTGTGAAAACAGTATTTATTTAGAATTGCAAAGGATAGGACTGTTACATTTAAATAAGCATATAAGATAATACGTTTTACCTACACCCACCCACCCCCACCCCCCTCCTGTACAGACAGCGGAAAATGGCAGTTACAAGGACAGACATAAATAGAGCCTAGATATTTACTTTGCATGTAGTCGTCCATGTAAGACCTAATAATAGTTGGATTAAGAGAAAAAACGATTCCATGTATAAAATTTTAGCTGCCCAACCAACTATCATTGTCCTCACTTAAATAAGGTCGGGCATAAGCACATTACATCAGTACTCAAAACTTTCTCATTCAAAATAATTCAGCAATTTCCCATCTCTTAATCAAATTATCATCACTGTAAATCATGCATATAACAACTAAAAATCAAGCGAAGTTTTGTTGAAAAGGTAAGGCTTCAAAAGCCAATTATATTCTCCCAAAGTAATCAACAGTAAGGCGACTTAACCTTTCCCAATAATTATAAAACTTATAAATCTGACGTATAAAAAATCAGACCCTTCTAGTTGCAACAAAGCAATTCGTCTTAAATTTTGACTGTAATAGTACCTTACGACAATCTAACAGAGGACCGGTTAGTACCCCTGACTCCTAAAGACCCCAAAATGTATTCTTCAATGTTGTTAAAGTGAAGTGCTTCCATTGACAAACTTGTCTAATAATCATATACTTTATGTTGTTTTATTCTTTCTTTTTATACAATCTCTTTCGATTATTAACACCAGGAACAGTTGTCAAGAATTGAAATTAACTTTTTTACATCAGTGTAGTAGAGGCAAAATGGTATGGAGTCTATTGATTTGCAATTGATTTTATTGAATCGTGTTCATGGCTCATGGAAATTTATTGGTGATTTTGACTCGAGGTCTAATTTGGTAGACCTACAAGAAAGTTTAAACGGACCTAAAGATGTTATCACTTGCCAGACTGAAATGGTGATTTCCCAGCAGTTCAGTACAGGTTCCTTTTACATCCTTTACAATCGACTCTCTGTCCTCGTTTATGATGCACTGACTAACTCCTCTGTATGGATTTGCATACTGACATTGTATTTTGTTGAAGTAACTTTTATATGACAAATGGGTGCGGACGGCTAGGCCAGAAATGTGATTAATCCAGTCACCCAAGCGCATCAGCTTCATCTGTCATAATCATGTCTGTCTCTACAACAGATTGAGTTCTGTGATAATCCAAAGTGGAGATAATCTACAGGTATATTTAATATGAAGGGATTTTACTCTGCATTGACCAAAAATCCTCTTTTCTTTGTGCGAAAAGAAGAAATAAATGACAAAATATTACTGTCAAGTAGGGGAGGACAATGGAAAAGTTCAGCTCCCTTCAAAAGTAAGCAATCTGCTCTCTGAAGGGTCTTTAAACACCTTTTTCTTGTTATGAAATCTTTTGAAGAAGAAATCGGATTCCTCTTTCAGTAGTTAATTTCATTTCAGAGAATCTCCATTGCCCTAAAGGTCGAGTAGAATATAATACACAATTTATAATTTGCCTTTCTTCAGAAAGACAGAATTTATTAAGTGGGTAAAACATGTAACATCCTATCAACGTAGTTTCTTCTAATAATATAATCACTAAAATTGACAATAAATCATGATCTTCTACATAAAAAGGCCACTAATCATTGCGGATTGAATAACATAAAGAACAGAGAGTTTTAAATGCTGATATTCGAAATTACATTGGAAAAATAGAGTGTGTAGGTGTCTCAACCCGCTATCTGCGCATTCATGGGGTGTTCTCTACCAACTTAGCTAGATGCAACATGATTTTAGCATGTCTCTAGTATAAACATATCCTTTTGAATCTTAGCCTCTCTAAACCATGTACCTTGGTCATGGAATTTGCCTACAGAGAAGTTTGCAATGTATTATTGATTAAAAGATTTGAAATGGACTAACTACACCAACTGATTGTTTAGTCACATTGATGTATGAAATAATGACTTCATAGAACTATTAAAAAAAAGCCAAATTGTATTACATATCCTGACTGCCACGATCACTCTTTTAGGACCCTGTTCTGTAGCATCTGAGACATGCAAACGGAATAATAGCAATAAAAATATAATGATCATGACTTAGCTCTCGTGTGCGGCGTGCATGCATGCTAGCAATACATTTTATGCCACGTAAAGTATTGAAACATGTATAAAATTGGAAATTTATGTTATCATTTTGTCACGACTGTTTACTATTCTATTAAAATCTCTTGAGTTAATTCCGATCCCAAATTTTAGATCAACGGTTGTATATTATTGGTGTGATGAAAACCTCATTGTTTTTCTGCCAACACCATCGATGCCTATTATCAGAATTTAAACGCGCTTCCTCTTCCTTACTCTCTGCCAGCTTACACTTCCACCAGATAGTAAACTTACTAAACTGTTTCAACAAAGGAATCAATTAAAAGGAATTAAGGAAAAAAGTAGCTGCTTGTGGAGTTTCCTACTAGAATTTCTAAGGGTGGTACAGAATAACATTTACTCACGTTGTTAGGTGATGTTGCCTGGAGAATGCAAGACGTTGGCTTGGACCCGATCAACTGCGGGACGCTTCAAAGGAGTCAGTAACTATTTTGCAAAAAAAAGAAAATAGGTACGTGCAGGAATACGAAGTACGTTAAAACGAAAGAGCTAGAAAATATTTTGTTGGACGATCTTGACATGTTTGTGGAGGTAAGAAAAGATAGGGCTAATGTTCAAACTAAATTGTTAGCATTCCCCGAAAAAATTGGCTTCCATTTACCATTATCAAACTCCCTGTTTATGGACTAGGTTAAGCAGTCCCTTGCGAACCTAATTGTCACACAAATTGTCACACGCTACTGTCTATATGTAATATAGAAGTAAGGACTTGGTTTGTTTATAAATACTCCAACCGCTCTAAAATAATTCGTGCAAATACACTCCGGCATCCGTATGTATTTCTACTGTTGTCTTATAAAACAGATTACCATAGTATCCATCTTTGAGAGAACAATAAGACTTGGTTTATTTTCTATTAGCATCATCATTATTACTATCGTTTTCTTGAAATCTTGTATTTACAATCATTCACCAAGTCTTTAACCTGAGACCTCAGGTGAATGAAGGAGATGGTATGATTGTTACACTGATAGCGCTTTCCTTAAAATATGAGCGGTGCTCATCAAGACTATCTTTTAAATTTCTGTTAGTTATGGTTTGCCTGATAGTTGATCGATGAACCTTTCTGTGACTTTCTAGGTCATTCCTAATGCTCCAATACATACTGGGATAATAGTTGTATTCATCATCCACATCCACTTCAATTTAGAGATCTTTATATTTTGATAATTTATCAAATTCCTTCAAAGAGATGTTCTTGTCTGAAGGTATGATCGTATTATCATTATCATTATTGTCTTTTATCAGTTTAGTTGAGAGGTTTTTATTGCCGTTGCTGTCACTGCTTCTACTTCCGCTATTATTGATGTTTTCACTTGACATCACGACCACTCCTTTCATGTTTAAGGACTACATTATCTTGTTCTCAACCAATGTTTTCCATATGAAACATTGTTCAATAGATGCTTCTCAGTCAGCTGGTAACAGAGTCTCTGATGCTGATAATTTTGTTATTACCACTCATAACTTCTACATGTAGATCTTCCATCCACTGTGTAAGGGCACTTTCTCCGTCAGCATAGAGATCACAAACTCCTATTTACAAAAATGTCATACCAAATTATGCCCCACCCGCTCATTCTTATGAGTGGCCTCGCTTAACCATAAATAATAAATAATGATTCTCAGAATATTTCATCCTGGCTCCTCAATCCTGACTCAAATGCAAAACTACCTTCAACTTATTCAGGGTGACACCTTGTAGACTCTTCTATGCAATAATTTTCATTGTACATTATTTCGTTAAGATGTTGGTGAAGGTATACCGCTACCGCTTAACTCCACATACACTAGTGTCAGACATCACCGAATTACCGCATGACGTAATGTTATTTCCCTTCGGAAATTTCACGTGTCAAATCATCATAATTTGACATAAAAATGTGGTCTCTTGTCTCCTTGCTTGTAAAGCTTTAGACGATCGAGCAAGCTTAAGCTTACGTTGTGATGGAGAGAAATACTTAAGTGATATACATCTTGATGGGGAAGAAATGAAAAACATACGTTGCTGAACTGCACTTCTGCCTACTAATTACCAAAACTACTCTTACTTTCTCCTTTAGTAATACAGTTTAATTACGCAAAATGTCAATGGGTCAGGGCTAAGAAAATAGATGCTATCAAAAGTCACAATTCTGCTTCTCAGTCTGACTTCAGTGACAATCATCCCAACCTGAATATAAAAACTGAGCTCTCGAATCCCCTCTAATTTGCCGTCGATGCAGTCTAATTTGTTCTGGCCCATCCCCTAAAATACAAAATGGATATACCGTGAGTAAATAACATTTTTCTCATTTTAATGGCTCTTGAAAGACACTGAATAATATTTAAAACAATCCAAATGTACTTTATAATTAATGTCGTTTTAGAATCAAATCAAGAAATTGACGAAGCATGATTGCTATTATAATTGCTGCTTTTAAATGAGTAATGTCTGTATCATACTTTGAATAATATCCAATCTTTTCAATTTCCTACTTTACTGACATTAAAATCCTTTTATGCCTTTCTAAGTATTTATGTCTGTTTTGCCTAAATTTTACGGCTTTACTCAATCAATAGATAACCGCAGTAAACCTAAAATCCCATCACAGAAATATCTTTGTTGATCATACACATTTTCCTGAAAAAAGGTTTTATTGTAATCATTTTAAAAATTGAATCTTAGGAATGTATATTGTGATGATGATTGTTAAGGATTCCTCCTCGTCAAGCGTTTGCAAAATCCTTAAGGGATTCATCAGCAGACGACCTATCCGTTTTTATATGCTCCTTCTTGCCCACAATACCTTGTCATACCTTCAATGTATGGATATATTGTCTTGAACATCATTCTGGTGTTATACTGTAACACTTCACACTTTCATGCTTCTCTGAATATCTTCCTATTTATTTCTGTTTTCTTCTCTGACTTCCTTACTTGTCCTCAACACTTTGTATCTTTGCCAATTCCAATTACTTTTGGTAATTTTATATGACCACGCTATTACCGTTTCCTCCATTTTTACAATGTAAATGGAATGAAATATCGAAACACTTGGATACAACTGCATTACAGTGAATAAACTTTGACATTCATTATATTGTCATCATTATCTGAAAAGTGGCATATGAAATGTATCTCTATAAAATTATATACTGTGCAAGATTGGCCTATCATATTTTTTTGATTGGTACTGGGAATGGTCTAAACCTTTCCTCATTGTAAAAGTTTGATGCCATACCCATGTTGTTATGCCTTAATGTACGTTGTTTCTAGCACTTTACCTTACTGACGTAATCTAAACAAGAAGGATTGACGAAGCCACAATGATAAAATAGTCACCTGCGACAAGTCTGAAAAGCGTCAGATTTTAAACATAGTCTAGTATATCGAACAGAAACGCTCAATTGGATATAATTCTCAGGTTGTGTTTTTTACGAATAGGAAGTCTGGAAAGGTATCACTTGGCTCGCTTAGACGGATATTAAAAAGGATCAATTGAAAGTCTCTCTGAAGCCACTTTCCTTTCCAACGAGAGAAAGAATTCACACTGCCTTTGAATTTAATCTACTCCAGTTTGTCTAGTCGCAAGTTTTGAGCGTAGACGCAGTAAGAGTTTTAACGCTGGCCCACATGTGAGTTAGCATCTCGGTACACGCGAGAGCAAGTGTTAGAATGGGACTTAGGCGATAAGAGGGTTATAAAAGTAGCAGGCCGATATTTTCTCACAGCACAATCGTATTAACTGTACTTCTAAAAGAAGTCAGTATAATTTCCTGAAGATGTTGAGGCGGTTACTAAAGCAACAACATTAAATGTGTTGAGCGGCATCAACCTATTTGTGTTGTGGGAAACTCTGCTATGTTAATTATGCAAAAGATAGTCGACGAGCGTAAAAACTGACAACAGAAGTTGACATCCAGAATATATTGACAGCGGATGTTCTTCGTTGAGCCAATGCGTCAACGACGCCACTAAATATGGCAGATGCTCTCGAAAGAACAAGGGCTTCCCTTCCATCTAATACAACTCACACTCTTTTCGCGAACATGATAACAATTCCCAAGTTTTTATTGAGGATAGTAAATTATTGCTGGTGATGCACGTTTGAAAATTCCCTTCGATGATAAAGGGCCTGTGAACATGTCTTGATATTGACAAATAAATTAGAGAACGCTTTCTTTAAATTAAGAGAGAAGCAATTCGTACCTCTCGCTAGCCATACGTCTTATTAAACTGGAGTTGATAAAAACTCAGTATTTATTTCATAAAATAATCATATCTATCAAGGAGATATACTGATCTATCATGCAGAAATCATTTGAACTTATACAATACATAATTTACAATAAATTTACATTCTATGCAAGCCATTGTCGATGATTTGAAGAAAGAGAAGATAACGAAAAGACTTAAGGGTAATTGAAATAGCGCGTGTAACGGGTATTTTGGGTACAAAAGTATTTCTCGACTTTTCTAATCAACATTATTACTGTTAGACAGTGATTTTGTTACCTTTTTCGTAGTTGGAGTATTTGTTTCAAATTGTTTGGATACGCTATGCTACTATATGCTAAAAGATCAGCTGTCAGATTCATACTATTATCCAAAAGGTGACTCTCTCCAAAGTTCTCTAGATACAGACTAAGCTAGTCTAAGCATAGCCAGATCCTGTGTAGTTAATTGACCCAATTGCTTAAGCTTCTACCTACTCTAGGTGTATTACCATGCAACATCAATGCCGCTGATAAGCTTCAAACGTTCACGAAATCATTGCACAACAACATAACATGGAAAACTCGAAGACTTGAGTTTGTTGTTTTGGTCAGAAGCGCAAGTTAAGCTCTTTAACTAAACCACTATTCGAGGGTTTTACAAGTGTTGTATCTTGAATCTTTAACAAAAATCACTATTCAAGTGGTTTGCAAAAGGGATATATCTTGAATCTTTAACACTTCATTTGCAATTTATCTCCTCCTTTCGTATTCTTCAGCGCTGATATAGCTCGATTTTTGTAGAAAAATAGTTTTTAAGTTGACAGAGATCATCAAAATGCTATCCATTTTGAAACTGCTTTGGTAAATACAGCTGCTGTACCATTCGTCAACATTAAACACGAATATATCATTATGAAGTTGTTAATTGGCCCACTGTAAAGCCAAGAACTATGAATTATAAAGTGATTTATGTCGTTCGGGCGATTGTTGAACGTGGGAATCAAGCAGTTGGTTCGATTGACGGACAAACACAAGTGCTGTTAGGAGATGTGCCCCACGCGCGAATAGCAAACTATTAAGAGCGAAAAGCGAGAGATCGAAAATAATTCAAATACGGAAGCGTAGATAGTTTAGGATATTGGCAAAAGTCAACGTTGATTAAATGTCTTGAAGAAAGCTAACTCTATCATCTTTTGCCAAAATTGTTCAAAAATTCCATACTAAGAATAAGACGAAGTTTACTATTTGTAGAATATTTTCAATGATATCTATTGTTTCATGTAGTAACCTCAATAAAACTGCTTACAGAATGTTACAGTTTGATACGTTATGAAAAATTTAGAAGGTGTGATTGAGTGGAGTAAATGTTGTTGGTGTCTGTGATTCTATTACAATAGTACAAGGAATAAGTGAAGTGTGTGACCGTATGGTCTAAAGTCTTGCCTCGAAAACCACCGACCCGGGGTTCAATCCCAGTACTGGGAAGCTTTGACAACTTCTTTTTACTATAGTCACGGGGCCCATCCAGTCCATGTAAGGGAAATTGGGGAGAAGGAAACTCAAGAAGACCATGGTATGGCTTGCACTTGTGTTTAGATAGCCCAGCCTTGTCACAGAAGTGTCAAGTTTAATGAAGAACTTGTGAACAGTAGAAGTGACTGTTGTCTAATCAGTCACTTTCAATCAAATTCACTGATTAGGCTGCTCAGCTGATTGAAGAGTCGAGCTCTCATGTGTCGATATCGACGGAAGAATCCATAAGGAATGAAAATTTACAGGGTGCTTCAGACAATGTAATAATACTGTAAAAATTATCTGATAGCTATCGGCTAATTTGACGTTTTATAGAAACGTTCAGTTATTGTTAAGTCAAATGTCAGGTATAAAATGTTGGTGTATCAAGAATCGATGGGGGACACCTCCAATTCCATGACCCCAATTACTATGAGTGTAGATATATAAATTTATTTCTGTCATATACAATTTAAAATAAGTTGTTTGCTTCGGCTCGTTTACAGTGGTACCGATGCCGTTCTGCATCGTCTTTACATTTAATCATCAAATGCGCAAGGGCAGTATCTCTTTTTGCATGTTTTGTATATCAAGCACATAGAAAAACAGTATTCTCCTTTAACTGAAAGAAAAGTTCCAATCTTAGAACTCACCTAATTACTTACTCTTCGATCGCAAGGCAACAAATGGCGGATGCATATGTAGCTGAAAGCTTTTCCGTACCGCTACTCGTCGGGGCTACGCATGGCAACAAATGTATATTTTAAAGTCAGGACTATATAAGTGATGATCATGATGATATACTGGGTTCTGCTGCTGTAGTAGTATAAACATCCTACAGTTGCAATCAGTCTTTCTTCAGCT